>MU224219.1:667184-712889 GCA_018584345.1 Thuja plicata
TAGCATCGGTTTCCTAAACCATTTCCATCATATTACATTTATACATTTAGATCCAAATAAAACATCAACATAAGCTGAAACTAAATCAGAACATAAGCATCTCAATAGTACCCTGATTACAAAATCAAGTGCTGAATATATAACACAGGATTCCACCGATCCTCAAAAGTATGAAAAGTATCGCTGAAGTCAAAGTATGTCAAAGCATAAACTGCTAAAAGCATGAAACAAATATAGTAAACTATAACAGTCTAGTGAAGGTCTCACACTAAAACACTCTTTTCCCCTTAAGAGGAAGCCTCCAAGCACCGACCCAAAAATATATAGTTATGGAAAGTACTAGATCAATGCACACACCAATGAATCTAGTGAACACTAGAAAGGGGTAGATCCCCCAACTTCCCTCTAAGATACTCAAAATTATCTTTGTACAAATGTATAGTGGATATGTATGCAATATTATCCTTTGTGGGTACATACTCTATCTTTACTATACATTCTTCCACTTTTTCTCTGACAAAATGATATCTGATATCATTATGTTTTGTTTTACAATGCATTACTGGATTCTTTGATATACTTATCGCACTAGTATTATCACACATGATAGGAATTGGTCCATCAAAACTAATTCATATATATTTTAATGTCTATTTCATCCATAATACCTGAGTGCATAATACAGGAGCATCCTGGGTTCTTTGCAATCTTGCATCACCTAAAAATATTTCCCTTTCAATTTGCTTGAAGTTTGTTCATATTGTTTAGTTTTAGTATTTTGTGTTGTGATCCTTCTAGTTGGAACATTAGATTATGTGATGCTTATGGCGTGTTCTAGACATAATGAAAAATCTATGTCTAGGTTCGCATCTCGATCCATTCTATTTGGGTAGAGATTTCTTGAGATTTGGGTTGGACCTATATGTTCTTCATGATAATGTCTTAATCTGAGTTCTCTGATCTTGTGAAGCTTTCCCTTACATTATGGAGATGATTGGCACATTTTTTGATGATCTCATGCTTGTGGATGACCTTCTTGTGTGATTGTGCTTCATTTCATACCTATCTAGAGGTGTTATCCTATGATTTGGGTCCTAACCTATTTGTTGTAACATGTTTTCTTTATTCTTGGAGAATGTGCTATTTTTTGGTCATCTTGTGGTTTGCGATCTTGTTTATATTTATGGTGTTAGTTTCTTAGGAGGTAGCTTAGGAGGATCTTAGTGGTAGCTCATGGGTGTAGGTTAACATCCAACATGGATTTGGATTTCTATATGTAATCAGGCACGTATGCCTTGAATGTAAGCTACCATGTTGCTAGGAAAATATAATGTAAATCTTGATTATGAGATAATGCAAAGACGTGAATGGGAATGTTTATTATTCATTTCTAAGTTTTTTGTTTACGCTGTGTTGACTCTTGCTGCATGGTTGCACCATCTCCATTGGGAAAACTTTGGCCATGACTACATTAGTGCAACATGAGGACTATGCAATATACTTCAATTCAATAGTGGATAATGTTACAAAATCCTGATTCTTGCTTGACAAGGAAACTAACTAAGAGCCAAGAAAGAATGCTCCATCATTGGTACTTCTTTTGTTGTCTACACAACCTACCCAATTTTCATCTATATATGTTATTAGTGAAAAATATAATTTTGCATGGTACCATAACCCCATATCTTCTATCCCTTTTAGGTACCTGAAAAATCCTTTTTACTGCCATAACATGTGACTTTTGGTTCTTTCTGAAATATGGCTGCCAAATAAACTTCATACATAATGTCAGGTATGGTAGTAATTGTTGGCAAGTTGACTCCCAGAGGATACATGGCTTATTTTGTGTTTTCATTATGGCAACAAAGTCATATAAAGTTTCTGTCAAGTAAACTTGGAAGACAAAAATGACTAAGTATAGAAAATAGGGCAGACAGAGTTATACAGTGATCAACACACCAGCGCATGTGTGAGTGATTGAATTAGGATATGCATTTTCACATATATGTTCTATGTTAAGTGTACATACTAAGTCCACACATGCATGGTACAGAATGATAGTATGGATAAGTTACAGCAAGAATAGTTTACTATAGTTTAGAAGACAGAGCATGGAGCTGACTTATGTTTTGGATCAGTGTATAATATTTTGTTGTGTAAAGGCCAAGCACCTATGATATTATTTTTGTAATCATGTATTTATTATTGTAGTAAACATGCTTAAGCCAAAATGTTTGGAAGCATTGTGTATTATGTTTTTGGGCCGACTATGGTCTTGTTTTGGGTCGCGTCTATTCAAGCATATATATATATATATATATATATATATATAATGCAAAGATACATTTGAAGTGTCAAAGAAATAGTTAGAGAAGATATATAGCAGAGTAGTATGAAGATATCAGTATGAGATAGAGCCCTTAAAGAAGATAAGAGTATAAGCTCATAACTAGAACTGATCAGACATCCATGTCACATACATTAGTTCACTTTTGGATATAGTGCATATCTATTCTCAGGAGGTTGTAGCCTTCTTTCTTATTGAGTAGTGAGCTCTTGGACAGTGAGTCCTCACCCCTAACATGGTTGTTTATAAAATACTTCTAACAGGGTCAGGCCTTTAACTAGTTCATTGTACTTGCATTGTAAATACTGCTCCTAATAGGGCAAAGGAACTCTAACAGGTTCATTATACTAGTACAATATTTGTGGGTACTAATTCCCACTGGGGTTTTCCTCTAATGAAGGTTTCCTCATAATCATATTATGTGTTATGTGATCCTGTGTTAAGCTTCAAGTGATATATAATTGTTTCATGTTTAAATTTGTTGTAATTGGATTAATAGCTAAACACTGATTCANATTCCCCCCCCCCCCCCCCCTCTCAGTGTTTCCAACAATTGGTATCAGAGATTTGGTCCTCTGAGAGAAAATTTTAACCACTTGAGGAGATCATGGATTCGAAGTCAAACATCAAAAAAAGAATCTTGAAGTAGCCCTTGAAGATCTAGATAGATCTGAGAAAGAAAATGAAGAACTTAAACTAAAATTTGATGGCTCACAAATGCTTATCAAGAATTTAAGGAAAGATCTGAAAGATTGCTCTACCAATGATTTGAAACTGAATGGAGAGAACATGTCTCTAAAAGATAAGATAGAAGAATTGAATGATCAGTTAACTGATAGCTTAACATCTATTGAAGAGAAGAACAAAGAAAATAAATAGTTGGATGAAGAAATCATGCAAGCCAATATGAAAATCTTGGAATTGGAAAATATCAAGAACAAAATTGAATCTGAATTATCAGGAGAAAAACACAAGATTGATAAACTACACACAAGCTCTGATCTGATTCAATCACAGCTCTATGCACAAAAGCTAAAAGGTGATACCATTGGTATGGGATATAGTTTAGCTCAAATTGAGATCAACTCATTACAAGAAAGAAAGAAATCTCAAATAGAATCTTCAGAAGAAAAGAAAACTGAAAATCATGAAGAGACTAAAGCAAAATCACCAAAAGATAAGCACAAGGAAGTCAATCATACTTGCTATGCCTATAACAAGCATGGAAACTTGGAAAGAGATTGTAAGAATGTAAGATCCTTCAATGGTTACTGTTACTCCTATAATAAGTTTGGTCATAGGGCTATTCATTGTAGAACAAATCAAAGAAATCAGCCACAACTGAACCAAAGGAATCAAACTCAATTCAATCAGAGAAATCAACCTCAAAGAAACTTGCAGAATATTACATGTTAGATATGTAACTACAATGGACACACAGACAAGAAATACAGCATGATGAATAACAACATCAGACCTCCTATAATTTTTCACTCATGTGGAAAAGCTGGACACAATTCAAGGTTTTGCAGAGAAAGAACAAAAGGACAAGAGAATCCTAAGAAGTCTTTGTTTGAATAATCAGGAGAAGTTAATTTTGTGGAAGCCAAAGCTAACTCAGATAAAATATGGGTCGAAATAAAGAAGGATAATGAAGAGAACAAGGTAGTAGATGCATCCTTAGTGGATGCACCTTCTACTTCTGGATAGTTGACCCTCATGGTCTTAGGGGGAGCTATTCTAGATCTGAACCCCTGCATGGCTGGTATACTCACCTCTGAGTATGCACCTATGGATTCATGCATGTGATCATGAATTAAGGTTGTATGCATTCACGCATTTCCTTTACTTCATTCTAAACAAAGTTTGAAATTCTCTCTGCAAACTGCTTTATGAAAATGAGCATTAAATGCAATTAATCTTTATATAAATTAGCAAAAAGATCTTAAAAATCTCACTTTGAATTCAAGATTGAAGCATTCAGAAAGTAGATTAGAATTGAGCATCAAAGAACTATAGTTTAAAGGGTTGGTTGGTTTGTGAACAGATTAACAATTGGAACGGAACCCTAGTAGTCGCGTCATTTCAGAATCGTCATGAAATCCTACTTAACCAAGTTGCAAGTATGTATGGAAACCCCTGTCATATTCGACATTGATGAAAGGAAGAGATTTTTTTTCAAGAAACATCCATTCAAGTCTATACTAAATGATATCAAAGGAGCATTCTCTAGGACTCCACTTGGAGTCATACATGTAGAAGACATCCGTGCATATGTTTATTGCAAGAAGGAAACAGTTGGAGACAATAGCATTGCATCTCTCATGGGTTCTATGATGAAACTAGACTATACATTCAAGGATGAATACGTGCATCTCACTGATAACCCTAACTTTGAGTATTCCAATGCGCATGAGTTCTATGAACCAAAATGGGTGAAGATATTGTTGAGCAGGATACATGATGATCTATATTGGATAGGTGAGGTTCCTTTCTGCATCACTGCAGATCTAATTCATGAGATGACTGGACTTCCTAAGACTGGACCAGCTCTTCCTACTGGCAAGGATGTTAAGAAGCAGGTTGAACAAGTTTGCTTATCTAGAAGTGATAGGTGTGGTGTGACTGTTGATCCCATCAAGGAGAATGACATCAAACTACTCACTATGATACTTGGATACAAGTTTTAGCAAACAAGCAGACTAAATAGTGTGTCCGCAGCAAGAGTTTTGGCAGCAATAAGGATAGTGAGAGCTAACACTTAGTACAATCTCTATGAATTATTGCATGCACAGCTGATAGAGAATATCAAAACCATTAAGCATGAAAAGAGAAAAATATTTAGGTTTGGCTCTTTGATCATCTATTTGTACTTCCACATTGTTGGTAAAGTTGCAAATCTTTACCTAGACAGGAGCAAGCCCACTATGTCTTAGATATCACTAAAATCTACATCAGAGAGTAGTGCAAAGGATTCTATGGACATGGATATCAAAAATTTTAGGATCAAGATGCAGAAGAGGTTCAAGATACCTAAGAAAATAGTTGAGAAATACAAAGACACCATATGCTTCATGGTGGAGACTGACTGTACTTGCATGGAGGCAGTTGAGCCTAGAACAAAATAGATTCATCCTCTTGGTTATGAAGTTGAAGAACATGTTTTGGAAGGTTATGCACAATTCCTATTTGCACCTAAGGATCCTAATGAACCTAGATGGGGTACTTACAGAGAAAAGACAAATCAAGTAGATTCTATCTTATACAATGCTAAAAACAAAAGGAAGGCATCAAGGATTACCTCAAACATCCTAAAAGTTCATGGTGTTACACAAGAAGACCTTGATAGAGCTAGAGAAGCTAAGATAGCCAAAGAACTGGAGAAAAATCCTACATAAGAGAAAACGGAAAAGATTGATGATATGCCTAAAAAGAAAAAGAAGAAATCAAATGAAGACACATCTGCACCATCAACCATCATTGATCTAGAATCCTCCCCACCTTCTGTACCAAGAAAGAAGTCTAGAGGAAGGAAGCAAGCATCCACTAGTCATCCATCCTCAAGAACTACAAGGAGCAAGGTAAAGAACACACAAGCTCCTCCTAAGGTAGGTTTCAGACCTAGTCTTAATGTCTTGATGAATAGAATTGTTAATGAAGGAAGACTAGAATCTCTCAAGAATGTATATGAAAAATATCAAGAGATAGACAAATAAGAGATTCATTCTATGATCATCTCTCACATGATTAAGATCAAAAGGACAGTATTGGAACTCAAAACTGTCATACCAGACAAGGTATGGAACATACTTGATATATTAAAGAGGAAAGTAATTGAAGAATATATGAGGATAAGAGAAGAAACATTGGATATTCTTCTCCCAGTGTGCTTGCATGATGATAAAGTCATTCTGTTGGATTTAGTAAAGCCTCACCTAAGAACCAAAATAAGAGTTCTCCATATCATGAATAAGGAGTATGATCTGGTTAGTGAAGAGACTCATAAATAATTTGAGCAGGTATTTCTAGATAGACATATGTATCCATCAACGACACCTACAACAAAGGTAACTACAGTTCCTCCCAAATAAGTTATAGAACCAGTGATTTAGAATGCACCTAAGACAAGTCCACAGGTTTCAGCGCCCTTAGTTTCAATAACTTCTGATACAACAAAAGATTCAGGGGATACTATAATGATTGATTATATCAAGATATCCATGAAAAATTCTGATAATGATATGGAAAAAGTTGATAAAGCATTTGTAAGCACTGAAGAAACAAAGGAGGTATGCACTAATGACACATCTTTACAGCAAAATGAAGTCCCCGTTAATGATTCAAAAAATTTGAGTAAAGAACAAGACAATCAAACTAATGAGATACCAACTATGGAAATCCCAGTAAAAAGTGAATGCATGGATACTAACTAATTAACAATTTCTGGATTTGATTGTGTTATGAATTTTGGCATCAATGTTTCGAATCACACTCTGTGATCCATCATCAGGATGAGAAATAAGAGATGAATTTTTTTCCTTATGCTCTCTTATTGCTCATCCTAATGATGGATCACGGAGTGTGATTCGAAACGTCGATGCAAAAATTCATAACACAATCAAATCCAGAAATTGTTAATTAGTCACTATGATGGATTGTGGAAATCTCTTCTCTTTGCATGGATACTAGTCAGAATACTATATTCACACCATACATTCAACCATCAAACTCATTATTGTCAAGTTTAACTCCTGACTCAGCAAGTCTGGATGGATGGGGAGAAGAAGACATGATCAAGATCAGTGTCCTAGCCATGGAAAAAGCCAAAGAGAAATAGGTTATGATAAACCCTCTCTTCTTGGAATCAGTAAAAATTCTAAATGACCTAGTGCCTGCAAACAAGAAAGTAGAAAAAATTCAGTCAGTTGATGATGTAGACAGCATCCTAGCAAGCTTCAAAGAACATTTTACAAGCTTAGTAGACTCAGCTATGAGAATTTTAGAAGATGAGTATCAAAAGGAAAGATTAAATGAAATAGTAAAGAAATTTACCCTAGATCTAAACTTATTAAAGATTGGTCAGTCTATGTTGAAAGAATTGGCAAAAAAACATAAGAAGGTTATAGAAAACTACATGGACAAATGAAAACTCACCTCTAAACACATCAAAAAGATAGAAGAGGAAGATATCTTGGTTGAAAATTTTAGAAAACTAGTTGAAACATCCACACAAGACATAAACATCTGCAAAAATATCTATCAAGGTCAGTTAGAAAAGATAGAAAAAGCTAAAATGGAGATCAATAAGATAAGGATATGGCAGACTCAATTGAGAAATGCACTTGTGCCCTCCTTAGAAGTTCTGAATGGGAACATTAAACAAATTGATGCAACCATTTTCATGTATGATCATGGTCCCTGCATGGATCTGATAAAAATGGAGAAGCTCACATATGCCCTATGCGCCCATCTCTAGACAGTTGATGCAATGAAGGCATTTTGGCATAAATAGATCAAGTCTCTTTAGATTGTATATCCAAATGTATACATGGAGTAAGTATCTAGAGACTTACAAGTTTTTGGACACCTTTGTCATTAATGTCAAATGGGGAGTAATGTATATAAAGAATAAGTGTATATATGGGGAGTAGTGTGTGTATATGTTAAAAGATATAATGATATATATAGTTCTCTTTGTGTTAAGGAAACTCTGAGTAACTTGGTCACATTCCTTTGTTTCCATTAATGACAAAGGGGGAGATTGTTGGAAATTTGACTCCCAGAGGATACATGGCTTATTTTTTGTTTTCATTATGGCAACAAACTCATATAAATTTTCTGTCAAGTAAACTTGGAAGACAAAAATGACTAAGTATAGAAAATAGGGCAAACAGAGTTATACAGTGATCAGCACACCAGCACACATGCGAGTGATTGAATCAGGGATGCGTGTTCACATATATGTTCTATGTTAAGTGTACATACTAAGTCCAGACACACATGGTATGGAATGATGGTATGGATAAGTTACAACAAGAATAGTACTACTGTAGTTCAGAAGATAGAGCATGGAGCCGACTTATGTTTTGGATCAGTGTATAATATTTTTTTGTATAAAGGCCAAGCACCTATGATATTATGTTTGTAATCATGTCTTTATTATTTTAGTAATCACACTTAATCCAATTTTTTTGGAAGCATTGTGTATTATGTTTTTGGGCTGACTATGGTCTTGTTTTGGTTCGCGTCTATTCAGGCATAAAGATATATATATATGTAATGCAAAGATACATTTGAAACGTCAAAGAAATAGTCAGAGAAGATATATAGTAGAGCAGTATGAAAATATTAGTATGAGATAGAGCCCTTAAAGAAGATAAGAGAATAAGCTCATAATTGGAACTGATCAGACATCTGTGTCACATACAGCAGTTCACTTTTGGATATAGTGCATATCTATTCTCAGGAGGTTGTAGCTTTCTTTCTTATTGAGCAGTGAGCTCTTGGATAGTGAGTCCTCACCCCTAAAAGGGTTGTTTGTAAAAGACTCCTAATAGGGTCAGGCCTTTAACCAGGTCATTGTACTTGCATTATAAAGACTACTCCTAATAGGGCAAAGGAACTCTAACAAGTTCATTATACTAGTACAATATGTGTGGGTACCAATTCCCATCGGGGTTTTCCTCTAATCAAGGTTTCCTCGTAATCATATTATATGTTATGTGATCCTGTGTTATGCTTCAAGTGATATATAATTGCTTTACGTTTAAATTTGTTGTAATTGGAATAATAGCTAAACACTAATTCACCCCCCCCACCTCTTAGTGTTTCCAACAGTAATAAGGTATAACAAGACTCCAATCATCAAACTAAATAGATTTTTATCTTCTTTCACTGATTCATCTTCCTTAGTCTTCTTACTGCCGATAACAATAGGAGTACAAATAGGTTTTGAATTTTCTAAACCAAACTTCTTCAGTAACTCTTTCACATACTTGTATTGAGAGATAAAAATACATTTTCTATTATGAATAACTTGCAATCCAAGAAAGAATTTAATTCTCCTATCATTGACATTTAAAATTTATTCTACATTTCTTCTACAAACTTCTTGCACAAATCATCTTTTCCACCAAAGATGATATCATCAACATACTCAACAACAACCAAGATCCTTTCTAAATTTACCTTGAAGTACATATTGTTGTAAGCCCATCCTTTTTTGAATCCTTGACTGATCAAATACTTGTACATTTTACCATACTAGGCTCTAGGTGTCTGCTTCAGCCTATATAATGTCTTCTTTAATCTGCAGATAGCATCAAGATCCTCTTTTGATATGAAACCTTCTAGTTGTTCAATGTATACTTATTCCTTCAACTCCCTATTTAGGAATGCAGACTTGACGTCCATATGATAAACTTTGAATTTATTGAATGTTGTAAATGCTAAGAACATCCTAATAGCTTCCATCTTAGCAACAAGAACATAAGTCTCCTCAAAATAAATTCCTTCAATCTATGAGTAATCTTTGCAGATCAATCTTACCTTATTTCTTACAAATTTTCCATTCTCATCTAGCTTTTTTTGGTACACCCATTTTTGTAGCTATCATATTTTGTCTTTTGGTCTAGGCACAAGTTCCCAGGTCTGATTATTTTCTATCTAATTCAGTTCTTCCTTCATATAATTAATCCAAATCTGATCATTACAAACCTCTTCTACATAATTAGGTTCAACTTTAGAAATTAAACGCAATAAAGCATTATCTTGTGTTGCTTTTCTTGTGGTAACAACACCTCTATTCTTATCTCCAATAAATTTTTTTCCTAAATGATGCTTTTATACATACCTTGGTTTTTTAGTAATGGATGTCAGTGTCTATGTTGGTTGAATGTTATCTTCCTTTTTCTTATCTTTTTTTCTCGGATCTTCTGTATTAGATTCATACTCAATGTGCCTTTCAGGAACCTTTTGAAAATATTCATCAACCTTCACATTCAAACTTTCCACAATATTGTTCACTCTTTCATTGTATCACTGATACACCTTGCTTCTAGAAGAATAACCCCAAGAATATTCCTTCATTATCGCTGCTATAAAATTTGCCAAGATTCTCTTCAACTTTTTGTATGTAACAGTTGCTGCCAAAAATATTGAAATACATAACTGTTAGTATTCTTCCATGCCATAAATCATATGACATGTTTCCATACTTTCTCTAGCACAAAACTCTATTGAGCATATATACAAAAATATGCACTGTTTCTCTCCAATAGATTTCTGGTAGATTTGCTTCTCTCAACATAGTTCTGACTGCTTCCTTAATAGTCTGATTCATCCTTTCCAAAACACTGTTCTGCTATGGTTTTCTTGCATCTAAAAACTGTCTCTTAATACCATGTTTTTCATAGTAAATCTCAAATGCATCAGATGTAAATTATCCACCTTTATTAGATCTCAAAAACTTAATGTTTCTACCACATTCAATTTCAACTCTAGCCTTGAATATTTTGAATTTCTCAAATGCTTCATATTTTTATCTAAGAATTGAAACCCATGTCATTTGTAAATAGTCATCAATGAATAGTATAAAATACCTTCCACATTAAAAACTTCTTGTTCTGGTTGAACCAAAAATACCAATCTGCACAATCTCTAGCACACCAGTAAATGAATGATCTTTTGCCTTGAATGATTCTCTTCTTTTCTTTCCTTCTTGACAACTCTTGTAAATGATATTTTATTTTTTACATAGTCTAGGTAAATTTCTCACTGCATGAGATGATATTTTCTTCAAAAAATTATCAAAATTAATGTGATACATCCTCTAATGCCATAACCAACTGTCATCAGTCTAAGATGACAAGAAAATTCATTTAGATGATCCCTCTAGCTAGTACATATTCTTTCCTGTTCTCTTCCATATAGAAACAAGATCTCAATTTCTCTTCCTGATTTCACATCCTTCATCCTTGAAAATAACATTGTGTCCATTCTCACACCTCTGTCCAACACTCAATAGATTGTGATACAAACCTTTCACATAGTAGACATTGTCATTATTATTCTTATCATCAAATGTAATAGATCCTTTACCAACAATAAATTCTTCCTTATCATCCTCAAATCTAACAACACCACCATCATACTTGCTAAGTGATACAATTTAAATTCATCTCCAATCATATGATGTGAGCAACCACTATCAATCAACCATTCATTTTTGTTTCTTCTAGCACATAAGGCAGTCTCAACATTCTCATCAGCCTTAGCACAGATGTTAGTGATATCAATTTAAGATTTTTCTTCTCATTTAGCATAAAACAAGAAATCCTCAGTCTTTGATTCATTATCTGTGATACTATCATCTTCATTCACATAGTAAGCCTTTTAATTTAATATTTTGAACTTCATCCTAGGAGCTTTATTAGGACATCTAGTATCCAAATGACCAATCTTACCACACCTAAACCATTTTATGGGTAACATACCTCTATAATTTTTGGTACATGTCCTCAATCTTCTTGTGAAGTTAGACTCAAACTCTTCTTCATCACCACCATTAGGTTCATCTTCTAATTTTGTAGCTTTGAATTTTTTCTTTGATCTATGCTTGTGTCTTCCAAACTTTCTTAGCTTGAATGTGGTCAAGGTACCAAACAACTATCACTGTAACTATCCATTAGTATCATCAAAATATTCTCCATAAATTTTTCATTGGTAATAGTGCCTCCTTGGTTCTTGACTTCATTAACTGCCTTCTCAACTCTCTAAAAATAGCTTTTGATATCTTCTCCATCTTCTATTCTCAGGTTCTCATAATGTTTCTTAGATTTCCACTTCTTAGATAACTCAACTCTTTCATTTCCTTCATAAATTTCCTTTAACTTTACCCAAACTTCATAAGCTATCTTCAATGAAATAAACTTAGCCAATTTAGTCTTTGATAAAAGAACTAGTAATAGCATACCTTGTCTTTTCATTTTCCACGTATTCCTTAATTTCATCAAGTGTATTCAGTCCATTGTACGGAGGAACATACTTTAAATATACATGATTCCATGTCTTGTAACCAACTGATACTAAGTACCCTTTCATCTTCTATTTCCATTAATTGTAGTTTGACCCACCGAACATAGGAATAGTCAATTTGTGTGCCATCAAATCTGCCTCAAGTGGTTAAGCTCTTCACCAAGGAACCAAGCTCTGATACTGATTGTTGAATATGCTAAATAATTTAGAGGGGGGGTGAATTAATTATTCCTCCACAACTATACAAAATTTTCTCTCTGTCAATTATCACTTAAAAAATTCCAATAACTTAAGATTTGTCAGTTTAGCACATTAAACATCCACAGAAAATATAAACATGAAATACATAGGAACCTTGAAACATAGAACACCAAATTTTACATGGAAACACCAGGATGGATAAAATCATGGAGAAACTAATTCTCATGAAATGTAAAATCAATTGTTAGGGTGACACTAGTTAAGGTGATTTGATACAAAGGCTCACTACTAGAAATACTCATAGCAAGAAGGCTCACTGCCAGTCGATTCACTGTCGATAAAGAGGCTCACTACCAACCACTACAAGGGATCACTATCAAAAGATATGAAAATGAGTAGAATCCACCACTAAGATCTACAGTGTATTATGCATAAACATGAATCTCCTTCATATGAATTCTTGGTCACTTCTCATATGCTCCATAGATATGCCACACATACATTCACTTACTCCACAAGCTTATGTTCACGCCTTACTTATACAATACCATGAGATCCACCAGGTTGGCCACACAATTTGAAATAGGTCACACCAACAACATTCCCATAGTGGGAAGGAATGAAATGATGACCACCTCGACCAATACAACATGCCACACTACAAAAAACCTTCTCCAAGGTACTCAATTTCAATGATTATGATCAACATGTTAGAACTCCAAAGATGGGGCCAAAAATACATCCACATATGATCAAGAAAATAATCTACCACAATGTAGATTCCAGAGACCAATATTCATCGGTGAAAATTCCAATCACTTCAACTGATACGCTAGATACTTTAACCAATATAGAAATATATTAGCTCACAATAACCAATACAATATTATGCCAAACATGGTAACCAATACCATCAGAAGTTGAGATATGAGTATGTTGAAATCAATGAAAACCATTCATGACAATACCATTTGAATGCATCAACTTCACATTCTAACACTTGTCTCATGAGAATTGGGCTAAAATTTGAACTGGAGACTGCGGAGAGTGAAAAGGTGGGGGAAAAGAGGAATAAATCACCAGGATCAAGCATAATGGACATTCATATATTAAAATCAAAAAAATGGTTCTAATAGGTCCTAATCAAACATTCAATCATGGGTGATAACTTTTAAGGACAATACATTTAGCCTCCACTTTAGTGGGAGTATAAGAGAAACTCATTCTCATAGGTAAAGTAGATTAATGCATAAGAAAAATCTTATCAAGGTCAAGTAGGAAAATAAATATCAAGCCCCCAAGTGACTTAATTCCTCATAAAATCCAAAACCAAGATAAAAATGCATTGAGAGAGAGAGAGAGACTTACTATGGATCACAGAAAGAGAAAGTGTTTCAAAAAATGGCATTGAAAGTCTAGAAAGTTGTGTTATACTAGTCAACCCATAGAAAAAGGATTAGTCCTTAAGGAAATAATTTTATCCATTAATGGATTTCATAAGGGAGATTAGGGCTAAGGAAAGAATTGTCTCCAAAGGGACCAAAGAGAAGGAAGATCAACCCTTAAGGAAAATATTGTTTCCATTAAGAGATCTAATAAAATGACCAGGACTAAGGAAAGAAATATCTCCATAGGGATCAAAGAGAAAGAAGATCACTCCTTAAGGAAAGAATTATCTCCAATAAGGGATATAAGGAAAGAGAAGGATCAGTCCTTAAGAAAAATATTATTTCCATTAAGGTTTCCAATGAATAGGTGAGCACATGGAAAACATTGTCTCCTTGGCCATCTATAAGAGAGGTTGCATTGAATCGTTGTGTATGCGTGTGTAATATGTGAAACAAGGAGAGTGTATGAACACATATGAAAGCAATTAAAAATGCCTTAACAGGATCAATAATTTTAATAGAGCATACATGCACCCACAATAAATTTTTCTAGTACGAGATGCCCCCAAGAAAGGACAAACCAAGGGAAATGAACAAATTGAAAAAGATAGCACAAAATGGATCTACTAACTCTAGGGTCGGTATGATCATATGATAATATATGAGATATTATATCAAAATAAAATATCACCATTCTCCAAGGGTAGTATAAATACAAGAACAATAGAATAATATTACATAAGAGTTACAAAGATGACTCTTTTTGGGTCTACATCATGAAGACCAAAAACAATAGGCAGCTATTATTTTGCATCATCCCCAATTAGAAAACATAAAGGAACACTTACAAGTAGTGTCACATGAATGACATAACATATAAGAGCATATAGAATAAGTGAGATACAAATAGAGGAATATCACAAAAGATTGATTCCTTTATCACCTTGCGCCAATGGAGAAACAATGGTCATCTAAAGAAATCTAAAAAAAAAACATATATCAAGCAACACATTATAGGGGAATAACATTACAATAATCAAACACATAATCCACCACAAAATAGGAGATAATAAATCATATTTTCTCCCCTCATCTCATTCTATAGGGTTTAGGAAGGTGGGTAGATAGAATAATAGCCAATTCACAACTAGGACCATGCTATAAAGATGGGTCGCATTTCTCGTTACTCAGACTAAGAGATAATTGTTGTGAAAATATAGCTGGTAAATCATGATTAACATCAATAAGCTCATACATATCATCAAAATAAATAACATGAATATTATTATTAGTTTTATTAGGAGCATCAAGAGTATCTTCTTCATCCAAATTAATTGTAATAGAATCCAAAATATGAATAACATTATCATGTTTGTTCAATTTCATATTTTTCAAATTAACTTCCTTCTATGGTTCAAGCATGGGATGATCAAAGGGAATCAAAGCATCAATAGTTTTTTTAAATAATTTTGGAATTAATTTGATGGGCTCTAACACAACATTTATGATGATAATCACAAGTACAATGATTATGCTTAGTTTTGATAGGAATTTGGTTTGCTTCAGGATCAATCAACATCGAGCCCTTTTCTTCTTTAGGAGGAAGAGAGGAAGGAACCTCACTAGGTTGAGAGATAGCATAAAAAAAGTTTATAAAATATAGTAGGTGGAACAAAATAATATATAGGAGGTATAGGGAGAATTCTAGGTCCAGGGCAAGGAAATTGAGAATCGTCAAGATTGCTAAGTTCAAAAATAAATAAAGGTCAATAGACTCTCGAGGAACTAAAGGGTGATAGAGACTACCATTAGTAGTCACAATTTCACCATTGTGGGAAAATTTCAAACACTTATGGATAGGAGAGGCTAAAAATTTCATAGAGGTAAGCCAAGGAAGACCAAGTTTGACTTGAAACTAATCAAAATTTGGTATGACAACAAAGGTGACATCTAAAGTTCTACCACCAACTTCTATAAGAAATGTAATAGAGCCATGAGTGGGATAAAGGAAACTAGTGAAAGTTTGGATGATAACATCAAAATTATCATATAAATCATGTTGGAATCATCTATTGTAAAGATGTTCCTTAGTTATCATATTCACCATGTAGGTAGGGTCAATAAGAATACCAAAATAATAAATATCATTAACCTTTGCAACAATAAAGAGGAACATCATGTGCCTTAATAATCTCCCTAAGATCAGAGGTAATGAAAAGATCAAGTTCCAGTATGGGTTTAGGTTTGGGTGGGAATTGATCAATGAGGTTGACAACATTATTAGCTTTAGCAGACTTATTTTCATATTCAACAATGTGAGTGGAAGAAGAAGGCAAAGAATGGGTAGAGTCAATATTATTGGTCAAATGAAATGGAAAAAAGTTGGTATAGATTTGAAAGTTTTGGTTGGGAGGTGCTACAAATTTGTTTCCTTAATCATTAACACCCTCAATGGATATAATATTAGAATCAATGAGGTCTTGAATAACAAATTTAAAATTGAAACACTTCTCAATATCAAGACTAGGTTGATGATGGTATTGGAAAAAATATTTGTGATCAAAATACTTGGCAAAGGTTTGGAAGGGTCAATCGGTTTAATAGGAGGAAGATTTAACACTTTAGCATTAATCAACTTCAACATCACATTATTAAAATATTTAGAAATCTGAGTAAAATCATTAGAAGGTCTAAAAATAGATGATGAAAGAGCCACACCTTTGGATTCTTCCGCCACTTAATCATCAACATTGTTTGATGAAATATTGATCTTCATAAAATTCTTTGGTTTCTAAAACTTGTTAAAGTTGTGGGATGCATAATCAACCTTATCAAACAGAGAAATTGGAGTGGTGCTCTCAAATTGACTCACTTGAAGTTAATAATTATGTAATGACCCCATTTTAGGACCTTACTTGATTTTTTTTAAAATTTTAAATTAGGGTTTGAACTATGCTTGAGGATGACAACTTGTAATGTTTCATACTAAGAGAATGTTGATTCCCAAAAATTATCATATGTCATCAAGTATTTAAATCACATTTAGAAATAATCATTGATTTACAATACATACTTAAGCCTTAACTCCTTACTCATCTCCTAATTACTAACCCTAAGGCGGATGGTAGAATTATTTGTAGAAGTTGAGAAATCCAACTTCATAGATCACCAAGAACACCTGCATACAAATAACCTGTTGCTAAAAGGAAACTAGAGAGACAAAAGCAAAGACTTGGAAAATCTCAGCGGAGTGAGAGAAAAATCTATTCCAAGGTAATGAAACAATAATTACAAAAGTTCAACCTTAAAGGTGAACAAAACCCTAAAAAGGTAAAATCTAGGTTGCGCAATATAATTAATATAAAATATTAATTATAAGCACCTAAGAGATAGCTTAAGTGAAAATAGAGTACATAGACAACTTAATAATTAAATCAACATGATCTAATTAATAAGTGTAGATAAATAGATACTATAACACCCCCCCTTAAGCGAGGCTCATGAGGTAAGCAAACCTAGCACAGCTATGAAAGTAGGAAAAGAGGGTCCTGGCAACAAGGCCTGATCAGGTACCTAATACAAGGAAATCTCTATGAACCAGAGATAAAAGAGAAAACCCAGTGGGAAAAACCCCTCCCTAAAAAGAGATAAAACAAACATGCTGAAAAAAACATGAAGGAAGGAAGGCCTCAACAAGACCCCCAAGGACAACTTCTATCACCCCAAGCATAGAATGCAACTGAAGATAGCATGGAGATGCAAAAGGTTTGGTGAAGATGTCAGCAACCTGCGCGTCAGTGGGAATGTACTCCAAAGTGAGAACACCATCCTAAATCTACTAACAAATGAAATGCATATGAAGCTCAATGTGTTTAGTGCACTAATGCTCCTTCGAGTTGCAAGAAATGTGAATAGCACTTTGATTATCACACCACAGAATAGTGGGATGATCAGCAGGAAAGCCAAACTCAGTCATCAACTATCAAAGCCATAGAATCTCCTAACTAGCATGCACTGCCACTATGTACTTAGCCTCTATAGATGAAATTACATGAGCGTTATGCTTCTTGCACGACCATGCGATAGGACCAGAGCCAAGACAAAATACAAAGCTAGAGGTATACTTATGATCATCAACATCACCAACCCAATCTGAGTTAGTGAAGCCAACGATGTGAGGAGCCCCTGATGTGTAATGAATTCCATACATAAGTGTGCCCTGAATGTATCTCAAAATATGCTTGGCAACTTTCCAATGACTCTCATGAGGCTTATGTGAGAACTGAGAGACTAGAATAACTGCAAAGGAGAGATTAGGATGAGTGTGTGTCAAGTATAACAAATTGCCAACCAACTGTCGGTACAATATAGGATCCACTGAAGGCAAAGTGCAAGAGGTGGAAAAAGTAACACCCGACTGAAAAGGTGTGGGAGAAGGCTTGCAATCAAGCATATCAAAGTGTCGAAGCATGTCAAGAGCATACTTCTATAGGTAAATAAAGATCCTAGCAGGGGACTGAACAATCTACAGACCCAAAAATAATTGTAATGGACCAAGGTCAATCATCTCAAACTGCTCCATCAATGCGCGTTGAACATCCTGAATCATAGAAGATGAGCTACCTCTGATGAGAAGATCATCAACATATAGCACAAGGAGCAAAACCTCATCTTCAAGATGCTGAATGTAGACTGTAGGATTGGAATGACAGCGTGTGAATCCTATAGAAAGTAGAAAGGAGTCCATCTTCTCATACCAAGCCTGAGGGGCCTGTTTGAGACCATACAAAGAATGTCAAAGTTTGCAAACCAAGGAGGAATCTTGCATAAATCCCTAAGCTTGATCCATGTAAATATCCTCAGTAAGATCACTATGCAAGAATGCACTCTTCACATCCATCTAAAAAATGGGCCATCCCTGAGAAGCTGCGAGGGATAAGACAAGGCGAATAGAGTTCATCTTGGCGACAGGGGAAAATATCTCAATGTAATCAATACCCTCAACCTATGAAAAAGCCTTCACAACAAGATGTGCCTTGTACTTATCAATAGAACCATTAGCAGAAAACTTAGTATGATACAACCACTTGCATCACAATAACTTTCTTCCCATAGGAAGAGAACAAAGATCCCAAGTGTGATTCTTCATTAAAGAAGAATACTCCTCCTGCATAGCATTGTCCTACTCAGTATGTCCTATCACTGCTGCAAATGTCTAAGGATCACCATAAATAGCATGACTTAGAAGACTAGAACCTGCTATATGAGACCGGGTGTGATGGGAAGTGGAAGGGTCACCAGCCAGATATCCTATAGCATCAACTGTAACATGAGCCCATCTAGGCATCGGTGGAGGATCTTGTGGTGGGGATAAATGGGGATCACCAAGATCATCATCCTCATCATCCTAAAATGAAACTAGAAGAGATGAGGGAGTAGTGGTAAGTGAAGTAGACTCTAGAAGAAGGGCATCTACTACAGGAAGGTGCTCATCAAATTGGACATCCTGTCAAAATAGGACCTCTCTGGAATCAGGGTCAAACAACCTATATGCCTTAACATCCTCACAGTAGCCAACAAAAATGAGGTATTGGCTCTTCTGCTCCATTGCTCTCCTCTGAGCGTTAGGCACAAATGCCCATGATTCAATACCAAAAACTCAGAATGAAGATACATCAAGCTTGACATGAGACCAAGCCTCCTTAGGATTCATATGTCAAACTGCCTTGTGAGGTATCCAATTCTGAATATAGTTGGCACAATTGACTGCCTCTGCCCAAAAAGATGAATCCATGGACCTAGACTGTATCATACAATTAGCCATCTCCTGAAGTGTTCTATTCTTTCTCTCTGCCACACCATTCTACTAAGGGGTGTAGGGCACTGAAAATTGATGTTGAAGACCATGTTCAGAGAAAAAATCCCTGAAATATTGGTTCACATACTCCCCCCCATTATATGTGTGTATCCGATGAATAGAAAGACCAGATTGCTTCTCCACAAATGTCTTAAAGACTTGAAATGAATCAAAGACATCAGACTTGTCCTTTAAAAAGTACACCCATGTGCACCTAGTGAAGTCATCAATGAAAGTAAGCACATATATAGCACCAAAAAAATAAGGAGTAGGAAATGACATGAGGTCACTATGAATCAACTCCAATGGTGCCAAAGCACGAGTAGCTCATCCGTGAGGAAAAGGATCCCTATGTTGTTTGCCAAGAACACAACCCTGACAAACCCCATTAGTGCAAGTAATCTGTGGAAGCCCAAGAACAAGTGTCTGTGTGCTCATCTGTTGAAGATATATGTAATTGACATGACCCAAATGCTCATGCTAAAGTCTACTCACTGAATCTACATGTGCTATAAGACAGGAACCTATGCTAGCAGAAGACTCAAATCCATCAAATTTGTATAGGCAGGATGCAGTGTCAACACTCCCAGTAGACACAATCATATCAGAATCATGTAAGTCCTGAATAACCACATCATGTGGTGAGAACTCAACTATCTTACTAGAGCCAAAGTGGAAAATCTGATAGATAGACAATAGGTTCATCAAAATGTTAGGGACAAAAAGAACATCCTGAAGAGAGCCCCTAGCTAATCTAACAGAACTAGAACCCAAAACTAAAATATGAGATGAGTTCCCAACAACAATATGTGAAGTAGCATAGGGAGCAAGTGAGGTGACCAACTGCTGAGTGTGAGTCATGTGGTGAGAGGCACCAGAATCAAGAATCCAAGTGGGCCCAAAATTTGTTGCTCGTGCAGTCAGAGCATGACCTTTCCCTGTGGGGGAGGATGTGGAGTGAGGAGCTGAAATGTGATGATCCTACATGGCTTCCTCTAAAGCCTCCAAATGTTTACCTAGAAATAGGATGTCTATCCTTTCCACAAAAGCTATAGGTCTCAACTAATTTCTTCTTAGTCTTGGAGGTAGACTCAGTAGACTTCAAAGAAGATTTACCCTTGGAAGGATTAGCTAGAGGTTTGGAATTAGTTTTCTGTCCAAGTTTGGAGGAATACTCATTACCTGCTAAATATTTCTTTGGTTTGGCTTTCTATTTTGGTTTCCCCTGTGAAGGCTGAGCAACCAATGCTTGGCTAGAAGAGCCAGAAGCATCCATCTGTTGGATCTTTGCCTGTTCCCATGTCAACCGATCATAGAATGTCTCAAATGAAGGCATGGTGTGTCTAGTACCCAAAGCATCCATGGTGGAGTAGAAAGTAGAAGAAAAGATCTGATATTGTCCTCTCAACTTTGAGAGTATCAGGAAGATACACTCATCATCTGTCTTTTTTCTCCCACATCCCTGCAAAATTGAGCACAGAGATTTGAACTTCATCAAGAAGTCCTCCATAGTGGAAAATCTGATAGGAGTCAAAGTGGTTAGCTCTGCATCAAGCTGTACTGCCTAGAACTCATTTACTATGCCAAATAAATCTGAAAACTTTCCCCAAATGGCCCTAGGAGTTGTCAAACCATCCAAGTGAAAAAGGAGACAGTCAGAAATGTTCAGTGCAATCAAGCCCATGGCTTCATCCATTTTGTTCCTATGCTGAAGAACCTCAAAAGGACACTATAGGATAGGTTGGTTTTCATTTAGACATGACCATAAGCCACATGACATGAGTAGCCTGGTCATGTGTGCTTTCCAGGTGTGATAATTGTGTGGTGTCAGCCAGGCCACATAGGGGTCTGACATTGAGAGAAGAAGAAGATGGAAGTAGAAGGGTCATTTCTGAATCTAAATGAAAAAAAGAAAAAGCACCCCCCTAGAATGTATAATTTTATCCCCCGTACAGCAAAGAAACAATTATTGAAAGCACAAAAAATGAGAAGAAAACTTGGACGCCAGATGCAGAGATGGAGGAAACAGAAGCCTCTACTTCAACACCAAAAATGAGAGATCAAATGACTGAATCAGAAATCAAGACCAGTACCATTGCATCTAGCTTGGAAACACCTTTCTGACAATATTTTATTTTCCAAAAACAGACACCGTATGCATAAGTTACGGCCAAAAAACCAACTACTCCTCCGAAAATGAGCTCACTAGAAAAAACCAGTCATGGGAAAAAATTTGACGATCAAATAACCGTCACAAACACTGGAAAAAAATTGATGATCGTCTGCCCGTTGTGGGCCCGTCTTGTTGGAAAAATTTTCCCTCGTTGAAAAAGGTGGAAAAGCTGCCAGAAAAATTTGAAAATGGTCTGAAAAAGAAATTTTGGCAGGGTGACATCACTAGTGACATCACCACTATGAGCCGATGGTGGGTGGTGGTGCCAGGTGGTGGGCCACCGATAGAGGTGGTGACCGGGTGGTTCCCGAGTGGCAGCACCGGTGGGGTTAGCTCCGGTAACCGGTGGGCAGCGCGCCGGCTGGGGTCAGGCGCAGGCCGGGTTGGGGTGGCGCCGGGGTGGCGCGGGGGTGGCGCACTCTAGTTGCACTTTGGCTGCTCTACGTAGGACCTAAAAACCCTTAAAAAATCTTTTTTTTTAATTTTTTTTTGTCTTGATTTTCGTGTCATACGGCCTAGGAGGGAGAAAATTTTCCTCTGGGGTCACTGTGACCAAAAATAGTAAAATTTATATGATTTTTGACTCTCCTGGGCCTTCTAAGCGCAATGGTGGAGTCTGTTTTGGATCAAAGTGCTCCAAAAAATAGTGCCTCCTCCAAAATGAAGGAAAATATCTAGAGAAGCTGTGGCTTTCGGCTGTGAATCACAGCTTCAAAAACCCTCAGACCAGGCAATAGCAAGGAAGCTCTAATACCATGTAGAATTTGAGAAATTCAACTTCATAGATCGCCAAGAACACCTGCATGAAAATAACCTATTGCTGAAAGGAAACCAGAGAGACAGAAGCAAAGACTTGGAAAATCTCAGCGGAGTGAGAGCAAAATCTATTCCAAGGTAATGAAACAATAATTATAAAAGTTCAATATTAAAGGTGAATGAAACCCTAAAAAGGTAAAAGTTAGGTTGCGCAATATAATTAATATAAAATATAAATTATATGCACCTAAGAGACAGTTTAAGTGAAAATAGAGTACATAGACAACTTAATAATTAAATCAACATGATCTAATTAATAAGTGAAGATAAAAAGATACTCTAAAATTATTGTTCTCAGGTATGGAAATAGTCTACAAGAGGCTCCCTCATGGTTCTTACCCATTTTGGGACTCTCCACCTTAATGTGACCAGATTATTCCTCTACCTTCACAAACTCCCTACCCGCTTAGTCGTATTAGTGAGTGATTAAGGAATTAGCTGAGTATGTATTATAATCTTAAATATATTACGATATAAGTACAAATATGACATAACTGACATACATTTCTGATTATAATCGGGGATATGTAGGTACCTGTAGAAGCCTACAATAATATCAATAATCTCAACCACAAAGAGATCTATTAAGCAATTAGTATTCCCAGTATCAAAATAGGAAGCAAATAACAATATGCATAATCATCAAAAAATAATGAAATCAATCAAAACACATAAGAATGCAAAGAAAAAGTCCTTCTTTAGGGTTCTCCTTCTCTATGCAATGTGGGCAATTGAGTTCTTTATGTGCCATCATGAAAATTAAGAGCAATTATGGTTACCAAATATGAGAAACAAGCTCTCATTATATAGATTTTTAGGATTTCAATCAAGATTTTGTGATTGGTGGGTTGATTGGCTGTGATTGAAGAGTTGAACTCAGAGTGAGTGGGAGTTGAACTAAACTAAATGCATGTTGATAAAATGGATATATTTGTTAAGAGGATAGATTCAAGATTTGAACTCAGAGTGAGTAGGAGTTAAACTCAACCGATTGCATGTGTTTGAATAGATTGAAGACTTAACTGATTTGATTAGAGGAGGTGGAGTAGAAGAATAGATAACTTGATTTAATTGACCAGTTAGGAGAGGCAATGGTGGAGTTAATTGAAACTTATAATTGAAAAGATAATTATGATTAAATAAATAAAAGATTTTATTTATTTTCACATGTGAGGAATATAAAAAAAAATTAATCTTTATTTATTTATAAGATGAACAATTAGTAAATTAAATAAATATTATTTATTTAATAATGAGAGAGAAATTGAATTAATTATTACATAAATGTAATAATAATAAGAAAGAAGGAATATTAATTAAATAATATAATTATTTAATTAATTTAAATAAGGTAGGGAATAATTAAGTAATGATTAATTATTTAATTACTTTATAGATAAATAGCTAGTTTTAATTAAATAAATATCATTTATTTAATTATGAGTGGAGATTTGATTTACTAAATGTAATTACATGTGTGTAATAATAATAAAAAGGAGAATATTAATTAAATAATGTATTTAATTAATTAATTAAATCATAAGAAATAATTAAATAATGCTAATTATTTAATTATTTTATAGTAAAATATTTGATGAGCATTGATTTAGATGTTTAATAATTAAGTAATTAATTAAAATCACTTAATTACAAAATTGAAGAGAAATGATGTATTTGAACTTAGGATATAGTGGAAAGACACAAATTAATTAAATAATAAAGGTTATTTAATAGTTTAATAAGAATTTTAGTAAAGTAGTTGTGCAAGAGCAACTGACCATTTTTAAGTGTCTTCATTTTGCCCCTCTTTGATACAATGCATTTTAAGCATTGTTTCAAGAATAATTGATAAAAATCATGCCCTAGTATGCCCCAACACAAATAAGGCGACAAAAAGGTAAATGATGCCCCCTTCAAAAAAAATTTATGCAAGAAAGGCATGAATGATCTCATGAATAATCCTAATATGACCATAAACACAATTTCTATCTGAGGTCCCGACATCGGTTGTGTTGTTACTACCCACCATTCCAAAATCACAGTGCAAGGAGCCCCGCCAAAATATGTGGTAACAAACAAGTCATCTACCTTGTCATCAGGTCAGTATAACCTCTTAGATCATTTGACTAAGACCTCAACACAAATTTTCATCTATGAGTTACTTCACATTTCGCCAAATCATAAAGCAGCCTTAGACACAATCTTACAATAGTCCTCTATTCTGAAAGAAATAAATATCGGTGAATTTCAATCCATGGTGAGAGATCTCTCCTTGCAACATCATGTTGCCTTCATGGAGAAAGATATTCCAACCAATAAACCATCTCACAATAATCCCTTTCATCTTGAAGTCTATGTCCACCTCCATAAAATCAAACGAGCCTTGATAGATGACAAAGAAATTCTAAATATTTGTACCCTAAAGTTGGTAAATGCATTGGGATACTCTTACATTTGTGTATATGTTACCAAAAGTATCATAATCCTAACATATCATGATGAATAAAGACCTTCACAAGGTGTCATAAGAATCCTAATCAAACTGGGTGTAGCAACACAAGATACTTCATTCTAAGTACTCAACCTAGAGATAGATTACAACATGCTACTAGGATGACTATGGATCCATTCCATGTAGGTTCTACCATCTACTTATCATCAATGCTTAAATTTTCATCACGATGGAGTAGAAATCATTGTTCCTAGTGATAAAGATCTTTTTCTCTACTGCACAAATCTTAGAGGAGCTATTTATAATCAAGAACCCAACAATCAAGAGGCATCCACTACATCTTCATCTCAGAACATAGATTATACTGACATGGAAAAATCAACTAAAGAACCTACATCAGAACTTAAAATCCAAGTCAAAGAAAAGGGGTGTGAAGAATACTCCTATGCAGATTTCTTCTCTATAGGAAAGATACCAATCTCACACTGTTCATACGAAAAGCCTAAACACCCTCTCCAAAGGAAGAAAAAGCTAACACTTATCTATCCACCAACAATGTTTATAAGATGGGGAGACATTCATGAAGAGGTCAAAGAAGACAACTTATATTTTGGGTTGTATACAGATGAAGAACCCCCTAAGGTAAACATTCTAGTACATGAATATGTATGTGGGTATACCAACGTCCAAAAACAAGGGTATAATGGATGATCTGGATTAGGAAAAAATGAACAAGGAATTGTTGAGCCAATTGTAGCAACCCAAAACTTGAGGCATCATGGCTTAGGTTATAGACCATCGACATACGACATTATGAATACATCTCTACCCTCTAATATTAACACCTTTATTTATAAAAAATAGTTGGACATTTGAGGAACTCCATTTAGACATAGAATCAAAGGACTATGAGTGGAATTCCCCCAATACCACTAGCACCTTACACCTTAACACTGTCATTTCCTGACTATCTTTACAAGATATGCCAATAGATCACCTAGCATGGATCAAAGAATATTGGGCATGTACAGAACCTTCATCCTCATCCTCATCTGAAACTCAAGAATCAATGTCTGATTCATATGTCAATACCTTAACCGAACTCCCAATTTCATCCTTCCAAATCAAGGATAACATATCTTTGGTTTACCTTGACCTTATAGTGATGAAGGGCAATACCACTTTGATACCACTGATGAAGGGACACACCACCCTTACCAACTCATACCAAAAAAATATAACAACATGGAGATAAAGAGAAGATAAAATGCTTTACAAAGCATACATTAATACTTGAAAATAATTACAACTTGAGAGATCTTACATCCTCAAAGCTTAAAATCCAAGAGCTTCAACTTGAGAGCTTCTTCCCCAATACAAGATCCTACAACTTGAGAACTTTTTTCTCCAATAGGAGACTCTACAACTTTGAGAGCTTCCACTTCTATGAGAGAGCTTTTCCTCCAAGAGCTTCTTTCCTCCAAATAGCTTGTCTTACAAGAGCTTCCTATGAGAGCTTCTTCCCCAATACAAGATCCTACAACTTGAGAACTTTTTTCTCCAATAGGAGACTCTACAACTTTGAGAGCTTGCTTATGAATGCTCCTATGCCTTCTTTATATAGCCATTTACCACCCAAGATATTACAACACAACCAATGTGGGATAAAAGGTAAATGCAACTACCTTGATATAAATATTAAATACCCACCCAATTAATATTAGGCACCACCATGTGGGCCAATTACAAAATTGCATTGCATTTGTGGGCCAATAAGAAAATAGAAAGGTGTAACTACCTAGCTACAAATATTAAATGCAAGAACTTTCTATAAATTTCTAAAATGCCACCTACACACCTCGATAAATGAAATGATTTCTTTTTATTTTTTATTTTTTTTTCTTTTATTCCACCTATGCACCTTGGAAAATGAAATAACTTTTTGCATCTTGCACCATATAGGTTGGGAACAACAAAATCCACCGACCATAGGCATTTTTGAGAATGATGAAACTATTGTTGAATTCTTCAGAATAAGACAAGGCATACTTATGGGAGACCACAAGGCAGGTTTCAACATTGAATTACCAAACACAACATACTTTGGGGATTTATGTCAATCCTCTAGTCGTAAATTAAAAAATAAAATATAAGGCTATTAAGTGAAAACCAAAAGACACCTTCTAGCTGCAAAATAGTAAAAACAAAAGATGTATCTGAGGGTGAAAGAATCTCTAAGGCTCCCAAGGATGGAGAGATTGATATACTTCTCATTATAGAAGAACAATCACTATTACTAGTAGAGAAGACAACAACAATCAATATTGGTACAAAAGAAACACAACGACTGATACACTTGGCAGAGTCATTATCACCAAAAGAAAGAGATCAATTCATTCAGTTCTTTAAGGAAAGGAAAATCAAATTTGCTTGTTTATACTTTGACATGCCTAGGTTAGATCCAAAATTAGTCCTAAATCATTTTCCACTAAAGATGGGTGAAAATCCATACAGACAGAATCTACAAAAGATGCATCCAAAGATTATACTGTTGGTAAAAGAAAAATTCAAGAAACTACTAGATGTGGGATTTTTCAGACCTATTAATTATACTGATTGGATATCCAATCTAGTACTAGTATCTAAGTTATGTGGAGCCACAAGAATATGTACTAACTTTAGAGATCTAAATATGGCTTGTCCAAAAGAATCTGTAGTAAGCGATTAGAGATGTTTTGATGGTTCATAACTTAACTTTTTGTCTATTGTATGTGGAATGTTGACCAAGAAATCTTAATAGAGAATTTTGGGTATTTGTGGTAAGAGACTTCAATACCACATGAGATATCTAATTGCAAGGCTTACAATAGATAAATCAGTTTTGATACATCGTACATACTGGTCAACAAAGAATTTAAGAAACTACTGGATGCAGGCTTTATCAGACCTATTGATTATTTTTATTGGATATCTTATCTAATATAAATATATAAGTCTTGTGGAGCCATAAGAATCTGTACTGATTTCAGAGATCTAAATTTGTCTTGTCCAAAAGATGACTTCCCCTTACCAAACATTGACATGATCATTGATCTAACTTTAGAGTACAAGATGCTATCACTAATGGATGGTTTCTCTAGATATAATCAGATCAAGATCGCACAAGAAGATCAACATAAAAAAACTTTCACTTGTGCATGAGCTACTTATTGTTGATGTTTTATGCCCTTTGGTCTAAAAATGCAGGCACCACATATCAAATAGAAGTGATGACTATCTTTCATGACATGATGCATATCACAATGGAAGACTATGTTGATGACATATTGGAAAAATCCCTAGAGAGAATTTTTCATCTGTCAGTATTAGGGCCAATCTTTGACAAAATATAGGAGTGTAGGGTAAGGTTAAACCCAAAGAAATTTCTCTTTAAATTCACATTAGGGAATTTTTTGGGGTTCATTGTTTCCCATAGAGCAATAAAGATTGATCCTGAGGAGGTATAAGTTATTATTAATATGCCTCCACCAACAACTTTGAAATATCTAAGAATTCTACAAGGAAGGCTACAATCAGTAAGGTGATTCATCTCATAGCTACCTAAAAAATTTCATCCATTCCAATACTTTATACATACATATGCCAAATTTACATGTACATAAGATTTCCAAAACACATTTCAAATACTGAAGGATTATCTCCTCTCAGCACTAGTCTTAGTGGCACTCATTCCAGATCAACCCCTACTATTATACATATCATCTAAAAATCACTCACTGGGGGCATTATTAACACAAAATGAATCAGAAGGAAAAGAAAGATCCATCTACTATTTCAGTCGAACGCTTGTGTATTATGAACTAAACTATACAACAATTGAAAGAGCATGCTTGGCTGTAGTTTTTTCTTCCTAAAATCTCATAAATTACTTGTTAAGTCACAAGATGATCCTAATAGCAAAGATTGATCCATTGAAATATATAATGAGTAAAGTCACATTGAAAGGGCACCTCACTATATGGGTCATGATAATCACTAAGTTTGATATTGATTACATGGATAGAAAAGAAATAAAGGGAAAAGAAATTTCTGACCAGTTGGTAGATGTGATCTTACCCTCTAGTCATCCAATGCTGATAGAATTCCCAGATTAAATTGTATTAGCCCTTGAAGAACATAAATAGTGGAAACTATACTTTGACAGTTCACACACACAAAAAGGATTAGGCACAGACATAGTATTTATCACTCCCCAAGGAGACTTCATTCCAAGGTCATACAAGATTCAATTGCACAACCAATATAGCTGAGTATGAAGCACTGATCATATGGCTCAAGATAGGATTCCAAAGGAAGATCCAACAAATACAGGTGTTCAAAGAATCTTAATCGATTATCAACCAAGTCAATGGTAATTACAACACAAAGGATGACAAGGTGATTCCCTTACAAAGCCTTGGTGGAAGACATGAAGAAACATTTTGAAATGATATCATTTGAGTAGATCTTGAGAACAAAAAAAAAAGTAGCTGATGTAATGGATATTGTAGGATCCTTTCTCAACATGCTACCAGATGTGACAGATTGTGAATTCATGGTCAAAAGGCTCACGGCCCCTACCTTTGAAGTGCCCAAGTTTGAGGTCATGTGCAAAATTGTTGGTACCAAGATATATACACCTATCTAAGTAGAAAAAAAATCCCATTGACTTGTCCTGAAACCAAAAGGAGTTCTCGATAAGGAAAGCCTCTTGATACACTATCATAGCCAATATACTTTGCCAATGTAGTCTATATGGAACACTCCTTAGATGTCTCAACTTAGAAGAATCATAAATGATGATATTTGTAGTACATAAGGAAATTTGCGATGATTATTCTAGTGCCTTGACCTTAACAAAAAATATTTTAAGAATTAGATATTATTAGCCTATAATGCAAATAGATGCTTTCCTATATGTACAAAAATTAAGAAAGTGTGAGATACATGGGAACCTCATCCATGCACCTTCTCAAGAGTTGCAACCAATCACATCCCCGTAGCCTTTTTTTTAATGGGGGTTTGACCTAGTTGGAAATATTCATCCCATATCCTCTAATGGTCATAAGTACATAATAATATCCTTTGAGTACTTCATAAAGTGGGTTGAGGAAATTAAAATGACCTACACCACTGTCAAATTGATTTTCAAGTTCCTTTTTGAGCTATATCATAAGTTGGTATGGTGTTCCATAGACCATCAATACAGACCCTGTCTCCCCCTTCAAAAATAAGCAAGTAGACGAGCCATGCAGAAAATTCCATATCCATCATAGCTATACTTCACTCTACTTTCCCCAAGGAAATGACCAAGCCGGGGCTACAAAGAAAACCATATAAAAATTCTAAAAAAGATAGTCAATATAGCTAGTCGAGACTAGTATCTCCAACTAAACCCTGCCTTTTGAGGATACCACACTAGATTATGTACTCCCACATGAGTCACTCCATACTCACTAGTAGATAGTACCGAAGCCATCTTTCCAATAGAAGTTGAGCTCCCATCATTGTGCGTGTCACTTCAACACATCATTTCAGATGAGGATTACAGAGTTGCTTGATGAAAATAGACAAAAGGAACTAACACATTTACAAGCATATGAACAATGTCTTAAGAGAAGCTGCAACAAAAAGGTCATTCATAGAGATTTTAAAGTTGGTGATCTAGTCCTAATGGAAAATTAGAAAAATTAGACAAAAAGAGAAAATCTAGGAAAGTTTGAACCAAACCGGTTGGGTCCTTACATCATCACATGATTCTATGGGTATGGAGTCTATTCATAGTTTCTAGAGTAGACCTATATAAAAAAATTTTAAAAAAAAATTTTAAAAAAAAGTTAAAAAAAAAGTTTACCTTTGTGAAAGCCTGGCAATCAGACATCTTCGATGACACAAACATAGAAATACAAGAGAAATAAATTTGTCCTATGGTGAAAACCACTTTTGTGGCACCTTAAAAAAGTACCATGGTGAAAACTAGGAAATATGGTGCCATTTGTAGGTATCATTTCTCTACCATCTATCGTAACTCCAATCTCGTATCATTTGTCATTTCACCCCATGTCCCACAATAAAACTAGTCATGGCTTAAGATTTCTCGATAGTCCATGTCCTTAATGCCTCATATTTAACATAAAGTCAATCCACCATTTTCATTCTATAATAAAAGGCCCACTCTCTCCAGAATGGGGCACCCAATGTCATTATCCATTAAACACTGAAAAATTCTCCCAAAAAATTATTAAATTTCTGAAAAAACACCTAAAAATTAAAAAATGTCCTGAAAAATCTTTAAAATTGAAAAATCTTTCAAATGTTCAAAAATATTGGGAAAACATAAAAACATTCATCTAGGGCGACCATGTATGAGGTGTTTGTGATAAGGGTCTTCACTTATGTGATATGCCGCACATACCTCAACTCCAAACATACAAACCCTATGGTGGACCAAGAACATTTGCAAAAAGTCCTAAAAAAATTTGTTATTAAACAACCAGAAAAATAAATTATAAAATTGAGAAAATTTGGCAATAAATATCCTTTGGATATCAATTCAATTCTTTTTCATTTCAAAACAAGCATTGAATGACGTCATACAACAAGTCTGAGCTTCAGCAAAACCAAGTCAAAGCAGTCAAACTTATCAGGAGGTCCTCACTCAAATTGATCACACTATCTCATCTATCAACAAAGTCCCATAGCACAATATTTTGTTAAGATAGTCATGTTATTTTAGAGAAGGAAGGGAACACTCAAAACCAGATGCATCAATCTTACACGGGGTACCCTATACTTCATTTGACAGAATCGGCAAAGAAGGTCAACAAATTAATGTCCAAACTACTATAAAAACACAGACAAACAATCGGTATGGTTTCTTGTCAAGTCAAGTTGGTCTTATTATATCTTGATTTTTGAAAATTATGTTCCTATGCATCTCCATTATTCCACCTAAGCGATTAGAGATGTCGTGATCATTCATAACTTATGTTTTTATCTTCTATCTATAGAATGTTGACTGAGAAATCTTAACAGAGCATTTTGGGTGTCTATGAAAAGATACTTCACAAACACATGTGGTATCTAATTGTAGGGCTTGTAATATCTAAATTAGTTATGATACACCACACATACCTTGAATCTTAATGCCTAAACTAGATTTACAGGCCCACATTCCTTATCTGTTCAGAGTGCTTGTTAGAATGTAAAAGGATAATCATGCCTAGATCTTTAATATCTAGGTATGATGGTATTCAATATTTTATATAGTAAAAGTGGGTCAATAATGAGAGAAATTACTGAAATAAGTTGGAGTTCAAAGCTGGTTAAAATAAATTCAAGTTCCAATCAAGATTCATTATTATTATCTCTCATTTTCTCCCATCTCTTGTCTATTTCTACTAACGATTCTTTCTGTCAATCCTAAAAAAATCCTTAAGATAAAGTATCATGATACAAAAAAAATACATCATCCTACATCCAAATAATTTTAGTCTACATACATCACAAATCATTCATATATCACCCATCATAATGCACTCATCTATCATATAAAAGCATATAAAAGCACATGTAGATCATTTAGCATAGTCTATCATCTTATCTGCATCACATCTAGTCACATCATATAAAGTGCATATAAAAATACAAAAAAAAAAGTTCAAGATACATTGGTACAACATCACATCATATAGGAAATGCATACATCCAGCACATAGACATAACATGACAAACATATCACGATTCATTGCATCTCATAGCCATCACACAATCATCATAACCTACCAACATTCTTCACTTCTTATTAATTATTATTTTTTGCATGATTTAATCTAAATCTTCTTGTATACACCTCAAATTGGTCAATGAAATTCAAAGAGGAAAAATCAAGTCAAAACCATTGATTAATTATCAAAGCCTTTAATTAATTAAACTCAATCCATTTGGTTTAATTAATTTCAAAAATCAAAACACTCTGTAATTGATTTAATCAATTGATTATACAGTTCATTGAATTAATTAAATCAAACCCATCTAATTTCCATAAATGGATAATTTAATTAAAGCTTTCAATTAAATAAATCTTAATTTCCCTCACCAACCACTACAAGAAAAATCAATTCAACCAATGGGAAAGGAGGTTTGAGAGCACATGGATCACTCCAAGGCTTTGCTATCTTGACACTCAATTTAAATAGATCAATCTTGTCCACTCAAAAGAGACACATCACTTAGCCTTAACATCAAGCATGCTTTGATTATGGTTAATCAAACTCACCCCCTACCATTGGGAAATCCTATATATAGTATGCATTTCTTAATGCAAATCACCGTTTTACATCCATTAGCATCACAATAATTGCATTTTCTTGAATTGTTCATTCATAATTAATATAATTTAATTCATCTTAAGATCATAATGTCAAATTTATATCAATTAAAGCATGTAGATCATAAAATTTATCTTAATTCATCCATCTCTTTCTAGAGTTTGTCACTTTAGGAGTGCTTCTTGTAGTTGAGAGTATGAATTTAGTCTTTCTGGATAGGGAAGCATGAGAAAATTTCAATAATTTCAAGTTTGATTGTTCAATTAGCATATATCTTTAGAATTTACCTTGATATTTGTTCATATAATTTTTCACACAGGTATTGTACATACAAAAAATGGCACCCATCGTGGGGCTGATGCCTCAAACTAATGGAATTTTATGAATTTATTATCATTTAGAGTGAATTTGTGTTGTAGATTTGACATTTGCAGGTACATGAGCACGTATACACCAAATTTCAACACGTATGAAGAAAATTTCAGTGTGTGTGCAATAAATTATGGCATGTACAGAGAAAATTTTGGTACCTGCAAAAATTATTTTAGTGTGTGCAAAGATTCCTTTATCTTCTATCTTACTTTCTTACAACACCTATGAATGAAATTTCTAACACCTATTTACTTTCGTACTTACAACACTTTGAAATTGCAAACTTTATTTTAGTGTGTATTAACTAAATTGTAGCACGTATCAGATAAATTGTAGCACGTACTAGTAAAATTGTAGCACCCGTCAGATTTATAATAGCGCCTACAATCTGCAATTTGAAAATTTCAAATTCACAAATCTGAATTTGGTTAAAATATTTTGTAGATGTCAAAACATAGAAAGGTGAGGAAACCTATTGTTTGAAATTTGTATTACTATAAGGAGAAAGAGGTAAAAAGGATTCACAAATACGCAAAGAAAATTCATAATGCCAATATTGTTGCAAATCTAGACAATAATGTTAAAGCATATAATCATTATGTCAAAATGATAAATTTGTATCAAGCTTTGTATAATATTCCTAGAATAAATGATAATGCTTCTCCTTTCTAAATATTTTCACAAATTTGTTTTGAAATTTCTTTACATTTGTGCAAATACTTTTGATTTTCTTCACTTTGGCTTGGATTGTGTTGGATTAATGTTTGTGAATGCGACACTTAGGAGCAGGAATGATCACCAATGCATGTATTGAAAAACAAAACATTCTAAAAAATGCCCATATAAGCTTTGAACAAGGTGAGTCCTAAAACCTTTGATTTCAAGTCATTTTCTTAAATTGTGACATTTCAAGGTTCAAAATCTAGCCTAAAAAGAAACCTATTATTGTTTGTCAACGATGGTATTAGGCCTATGCTCTCATCTTTTAAAATGATCAAAATGCCAAACATGTCAGATTTGAAAATAGAAACAAAGGTTAAGGAATGAAAAAACACATAATTACAAAGCCTCGTTGTTTTTGAAGAATGATATTAGGCCTATGATTTCATTTTTCTTAAAGTGATCAAAATGCCAAAGTACATTTGTTCCATTATATTAAAGGCTTGGAAACAAACAAATCATGTCAATCGTGTTTGGAAGATAAAAGGTAGTAGGGATATGCTCTCACTCGTTTAGGGTGATCAAACTCCTAGACCTTTATTTTTCTTCATTTCTCTTTATAAATTGCAAGTGATTTAGAGTCATAGAGGGCATATCTCCCAAGTTCTTTATGAAACCCATGAGAGGGAAACTCCAAAGTGAGATACAAAACCACTTTAACCACAGTTGATCCAACTCACTCTAAAAAGAAACACTTGCATCCTTAATGGGATGGAAGACAAAGAGAATTGTAATATCCTTCCTCTAGTAGTCCTCACTGATTGTGCAAACCCTCCTTGGTGCTAGTGAGAAGCTCTCGTATTTGAGAGGTAAAAGAAAAAACTCTTTGATTGAATTATTTACTAAATCCGTGTTAATTAGTAAGCCTACCTATTAAAACCATGTTAAACCAAAATTGAATTTAGGTAGATTGATTGAAGTGTTTTCTTGTAAAGGCTTTGTTAAAACATTAGATAATATACACTTTTGTGTAGTTTTTAAAGGTTAGAAAACATGTGTCTTTTTCATGCTATGTTTGATGATACACAATCTCAAAGAAACAAATCCATTGAAAATATAAAGTTCATAAGCATCATAATTATTTTTCAAAAAGATATTCTTTCAAAAAATATCATAAACTCCTTTTCATGACGGTTTAGACAAGATACCATCACATTAAATTTTCTTTACAAGAAGACAAAATCATACTTAGAGAAGTAATACCTTATCTAGACGAGACACCTCATTCTCCTTATCAACCATTTCAAGATAATAATCAAGAGGAAGAACTATAACAGGTTCCAATGGAAAGAAATTCATGGTATGAGGCTAACAATATCTAGGAAACTAATGACTAACAGGTAACCAAAGAAAAGGTTAACTAGGCTGCCCAAAATCCTTTATTTGTGAAGATGATGGAAAAGATCTTAGAAAGAGACAAAGATAAATATTTCCTAACCTTATCTCAACTAGGGGTTTCATTCCCTCATGATTTTGATATGTCCAAGTTAACCTTAAATGAGGATTAAGACAACCCTTTAAAAGCTATGAATCAACAAATCAAGTCTTTCTAAGCACAAATGGATAACATGAATAAAGTGAAGACTCCAAAATAATTTCAATAGAATCCATTTTACCTTTCCCATTTAACAAAAACCTATTCATGAAACCTTTTCCTCAAAATATGGTATTCCTCAAATATGAAAAGTATATGGGTACAACATAACCACAAGACCACATAAGGGAATTTGGTACATTGAGTATGGAATTTCTCCATGAACCCACTTATTTAATAAGATTTTTTCCTAGAAGCCTTGGTGAGACAACAATGGAATGGTTTTCAAAGTTACTTGTGGGTATAAAAACCTTTGAGATATTAATCTCTAAATTTGTCAATCAGTATTCTTATAGCATTGAACATGAAATCACCATGTTAGACTTATGTAATACCAAGAAAAGAAGTGGGGAAGCATTTTTTAGTTTTCTACAAAGATGGAGAAGGATCTTTGCTAAATATCCACAAAGTGTACCAGAGAAGGAAAAGATGGATATATTTATAAACAACTTGAACACGGTGATGAACTTCTGGTTACAACTTCAATGTCCCCGAACATTTAACAAGATGATAAAAAATGGGATCAAAATAGAGGGTGCTATAGTAATAAATGGGGAACTAAATATCGATAAGATAACAAAGGTTTTTAGAATAACAACAATACCACTTTCAGCAAAAATTCTTCAAAAAATAACAATAACGATAAACCTAAGTTTTGGATAAAGAATAAAAACAATATTTTAGTCAATGACAGAGTAGTGGAGGCCCACAATGTAAAACCTAAACCTTTCAATATTTCAAGTGGCTCCGCTAGACAAGCCAATAATATCAATCAATCCCCCAACAATAATTTTAACAAAAACAACTCTTTCAACAACAACCAAGGGAATAGCAAGCCTAAACCTAATTTTATGTCTCGATTTACCTCACCAAAAGGATAAAGTTTATCCCATTTGGGGAACCATTTGTGATGGCCCTAAGAACCCTCATTGCAAATAAACTTATAACCCTACCAGATTCAATACCATATGAACCTCAAGTAAAGCCATCATGTTGGAGTGATTCAAATCATTGTGAATATAATAATAACAAAAGGCATAAAAATAATGAACACATGAGGTTAAAACATGTAGTACAAGACCTCATTGATGATGGCATAATCCAATTAGATGGTACAAAGAATGATGAATACCACACAACATTCAAGGCCCCTTTCTTGAATCATGACAATGGGAATCTTCTAACTCCCATAAAAACCACAAGACAGGAGACAAAAAAAATTAATTTTGCACATACATATGACAACACTATCAACTCACTCTCTAGTTATGAAAATATCAACAATGTTAATGTGGTGAAGGATAAACAAGAAAAAACATACTCTCATGTTGTGACTAGGGGGAAATCTTCCAAACTTATTCTACTAGGGATCTCCACTAAACCAAACTTACTAAATCCTTAAACTTTCTCATCAAAACAATACAATATTTTTTTATCAACTCCAAAAGATGTCAGCTCAAATTTCAATCTTGGAGTTACTTAAACTTTCACCTACACACAAGTAAATTTTGGAGAAAGATCTAGTGGTGTGAGCATTACTGATGTAGAGATAATGATGAGTATGTTATGATATGAATTTGATGATAGGATGATCAGTTATGATGTTTTCATTGATGTCAATTTAGTGTTTGTTGGTTGAGAGTGTGCCTATTATGTTGATGTATGTTCAAGAGGTTAGATCTAGAGTTGTGTTAAGATTTTGTGTGTGCGATCGTAAAGGAAGATTAAGTGATCTCTCTAAATGCTATATGTATGACCAGACAGGTTTATCATATGTATGGTGTGAGTTATGATTGATTGAAGGTTGATAGGTCAACATGAAGAACAAGATGAAGCCAAGAAGGAACAATTTGATGTTTGTGTCAAATAGGTTTTGATTCAGAGATTGTGGTTTAGGATATATTTTCTTGAATATGGTATGAGGTTTCTAGTGCGACCAAATCATGATTTAATGACCAAAAGAGAAATTTTCAAGTGACAGAAGGTCATTTAGTAAGAATTCATAAGAAGTTTTTAGAACAATCCATAATCAGTCAGATCCTTGACCCGCGATGATGCACTATGTTGGAGTAAGTGATTATGTGTTTCAGGGATCATGGTGATTTTTAAGATTGACAAGGATTGATGAAATAACATTTTCATGATCATTATGATTTGATTTATTGGAGGTTGTGCATGAACATTGGAGAATGTGTTGTGGTTTGAATTTTCTTTGTCAAATCAATGTGTGATGGATTTGATGGCCGACTTGAGTTTGTTAGAAAGTGTTATATATTGTTGACATGTTTTAGGGTTTTTTCATTGAGCAGGAAAGATTGTAAAATGTTTTTTAAGGCAGTTAGATTCCCTAATGAACTTGTAATGTATAAATATGTAAAATGATGAAAATAACAAGTGTAGATTGTGGATTCAAAGGTGTGACTGAGTGAAGAGAGAAGAGAGAAGATTGTATGTACGTGAAGAAGAGATTGAGCTAGAACTAGATCTATATTAGCAAAGAGTGCTACTTTCTCAAATCATTTACTTATTGATTCCTAATAGCTTCATCAAACTAAATCCCTTAATCAGATAGATCCTAAGAGGTCTAAATTTTTAAATCATTTAACCATGTGACTCTTTAATTAGGGTTTGAAATCCTTTAACTAGGTTACTCCTAACATGGCTAGAGGTAAATCCCTTGACCGAGTGACTCCTAACAGGTTCTTGCTTTTAACTAGGAATTTTGTAAAGATTTTAATAGGGCTAAGCTCTTAACCAGGAATACTTTAGAAGAGTGCAAAATTTAGTGGGTGTCATCCCCACACGTGGTTTTTACTAATTGGGTTTCCACAAGAAAAGATTTGGTGTCAATGTGTTACATGATTGTGGATGCTTATTCTTATTTTCTATTTTTTTATGAAATTAATGTTTATTGATGCAAGTGGTTGAATGGTGCGTGAAAATTTTCAATTGTTAGATTACTGATTCACCCCCCCATCAGTAATCTTGCATCTCATAATAATAACAAGTGGATACCACACTTCTGTTACAAGTGTGGTTGTTGTTGCACCAAAAGATCAACCTGTCAATGCTAGATACAACCACTAGACTTATAGAATCTGCAGGAGGTGGCTAGTCCCTTGTCATGAATCCCGAAGGGAGAACTAACAATTTTCCAATAGTCTCACCCTCAAAATTACCCAATGGGGTTCAAACTTGTGACCAAGCTCTGATACCACTTGTTACAAGTGTGGTTTTCATTGCACAAAAATATCGACCTATCAATGCCTGATATAAACACTAGACTTATAGAATCAACAGGAGTCGATTAGTCCCTTGTCAAAAATCCTGAAGGGAGTGCTGACCATTTTCCAACAAGTTCACAAAAACTTGGATGCGAAACAATTTCAAAATATGGTTGGTCACCTCATTTCTCCCCATTGTCTTTCATTTTTTGAGTAAGATGATATGTATTTACACCATCCCCAAAATCTATTCTTGGATACTGAATTCTTCATCCAAAAGAACAGGTTCAAAATATTCTTAATAGATGGAGGTGTTGGTCTGAATATATGTACATTAAACTTGGTCAAAGCCTTAGGGTATTCTGAGAATGCCATTGATCCTAAAAGAAAGATAACTATAAAGTTTTATTATGATGAATAAAGGTACTCAAAATGGATGGTCACTTTACCTATTAGGGTGAGTTCTATTAAAAAAGAGACAATTTTTCAAGTTTTAGATCTCAATCTTACTTACGATATTTTTTGGGTAAACCGTGGATTCACGACATGCAAGCAGTACCCTCCACTTATCATCAATGTGTAAATTTTTCATACATTGTTTAAGAGATAAATATTACTGGATATTTTAACCCCTTTCAATATTGCAATAATGGTAAACCAGTGATAGATCCACTTGATCCTCATAATAGTAAAGGTTCTACATCAAGTCTACCCAAGAAACAAGAAGAAGAAGACATCCCTAGTCCAAGTTCAAAATTAAAATAAAAATATCCAAATGATGAGCCTATTACCTAAAATAGTGAAGAAATTAATCCATCTTCATCTAATAAATGCAAAGAAAAATTCAGTTTCCTAGAGTCAAATGGAGAGAACCCTAGTTACTCAAAATCAAATTCTTCTATTCAAGAGGGATGACAATTCTCTAAATTAGAAAGAGAGAAAGAAAAGAGGACACGTTATAAAAATATTAACATCATGATGAATAATTTTGAAAAACAATCTAGAATTCATCAAAAGGGGTGGGAGAATACCCTTTATCATTAATGGATATGCCTACTTCTCCTAGATCCCATTAAAAACCCTTTTATTCAAAAGAAAAAAAAAACTCACAAGTATAATGAAAATTTTTTAAGGGCTAGCACATCCTCAAATGAAGAAGACAATAAAATCCTACAATGGTTATATAAAGATGAAGAAGAAGAAAATTCAAGTGAAAGAGTTCAACACATTAGCATACCTACACATCAATTTGGGAAGGGCTATAAAATAATAAATAAAATGGGATACCAAGGAACATGACCTCTAGGGACATGAGATAAAGGGTTATTGGAACCTATACAACCCACATGGAGATCTACCAAAGAAAAATCAGGAATAGGGTATCTAGAACAAATTCATAATAAAAATAATTATTCTCATCCTTATGAACACATCAATATGTTAGATTTAGAAAGTGATGATGACTCAAATGAATATGATTAAGATTTATTATATTAGGCATCTTGTCACAATAAAAAAAAATTGATTTTATCCATTATTATACCTCTACTTCAAAGGAAGTATCAAGTACAAGTTAATAATGGGTAGGAAAGCCTTATCTGCCATCATTCTTAGAGGGATCTAGCTCTAGGTTTAAGATACAATATTTTTTCCCACAAGAAACTCAAGAGGACTCTAGGTAGGAAAATTTTGAACTTAGCTCTATGGACCATCTAGAGGAAACACATTTCATAGGTCTAAGCGATAAAATGTATGAGCCTTCAAATGAAGTCATGACCCTAACTCTAATGGATCCAAACTTACCAATTGAACCTTTACTCCATGTCCACCCTAAGTTAGTTGATTGGGAACTACTTGAACCAAATGACATACCTATATTCCAAAGTGACCATTCCTTATTTCTATACCTAAACGTAGTTGAACCTTCTTTCACCAATGAATCATATCAAGAAGCAACAAGTAAGGAAGGTGTCAAATTTCTTAGTCAGCAAAAGAAAAAAATTAAAAATGGAAAGATATAGTGGTGAAAACCATTATGTGGCAGTACTAGATCATGAGAAAGTAAAAAAAATGATGAATCCAAAGGTGAAAACCAAATTGTGGTGCTTAAGGATGAGAAAATTGACACTTTACCTAAACATTATGAAGAAATATCACCTATTTGATAGAACTAGCAGAGAAGGTTAACCTTGGAAATGAAGAAAAACAAAAGATTATTCACCTAGAAGCATCTTTAACCAAGGAAGAAAGACAATAGTTTATTGAATTCTTTAAGGAAAGAAAACTAAAATTTTCATGGTCATATGTAGACATGCCTAAATTAGATCCAGATCTCATCATGCATCATTTGATTATTACACCAGGGGTTAAACTAGTTAAGCAAAAATTGAGAAGAATGCATCCCCATTTAGCTCTATTGGTTAAAGCAAAAGAAGAAAATTTTAGAATCCAGTTTTGTAAGAGCTATTTCTTATGTAGAATAGATCTTAAACATAGTGCCAGTATCAAAACCAAATAAAAGCATAAGAGTATGCACAAATTTTAGGGATCTAAATAATGCATCCCCTAAAGATGATTTATGTTTATCGAGTATTGACACAATAGTAGACCTAACATCGATACACTCAATTTTTTCACTTATGGATGGATTTGGTGGCTATAATTAGATAAAGATAGTTCTGAAAGATTAGGATAAAATTTCATTTACATGTGCTTGGGGAACATTCTATTGGAATGTCATGCCCTTTGGTCTTAAAAATGTTGGAGCAACATACCAACAACCCATGAAAACAATATTATGGGATATGATGCATACCTTCATGGAGAAATATGTGGATGATATCCTAGAAAAGTTACATACTATAATTGAACACTTTTCTATCTTCAAGAAAATTTTCACAAGATTGGAGAAATCCAATTTAAGAGTAACTCCCCAAAAAACATTCTTTTGGAGTCCAATTAGGGAAATTACTTGGTTATATTATCTCAGAAAAAGGTATAGAGGTTTATCCCACAAAATTCAAATCTATTATGGAGATGGGGGCATCTAGAATCATCATCCAATTGAGATCACTACAAGGAAGGATACAATCAATAAGGAGATTTATCTCACAATTGGCAAAAAAATGTCACTCCTTTACTAAATTATTACACAAAGACATATTATTCAAATGGGATACTCAATTTGAAGAAGATTTTGTACTTGTGAATAAATATCTAATGAATCCTCAAATTTTTATGCTACCAATCCCGGGAAAGCCTTTATTACTCTAAATTTCAGCCATAAAAAGATCATTGGGAGTTTTATTAGCATAAGAAGATGAAAATGGAAGAGAAAAAGTAATTTACTATCTTTTTATAACCTTGATAATATATTAGGTTAATTATACTTTTACAAAAAGGGCATTGTAGGAACTGATAAAGACAATACCGAATCCCAAGAGTAGTTGCATGCAAGAGGACCTGTTACAAGAATGAAGAAAGGAAGCAAAAGATAGGAAACCCTTCTATGCTCAAAAATGGCAGAGCAAAAAGCTGTATTCAGAGAGTATCCAAAACAAAATCCAAGCATTCAACCTTAAAGGTGAATGAAACCCTAAAAAGGGAAAAACTAACCTAAGAGAAAGCTTAAGTGAAAAATAGAGTACACCTAACTTAATAATTAATATCAACATTATATAATTAATAAGTGGTGAAGATAAATATGTACTCTAACAGGCATGACTAGAGGTAGTTTTTGCTTCCCAAAATTTACGACACTATATGCTCACACATAAGATAAAGCTCGTTGCTAAGATAGATTCTCTCAAATGTCTTCTTATTAAAAAAACATTAATAGGAAGGTTGGCTAAATGGGTCATGGTCCTAAGTGAATTCAAAATTGAATATGCCAAACAAAGGGCTATCAAAGGGAAATTTATAACAGACCAGTTAGAAGAAGCTCCATTGTCAAGTGAAGAACCCATACAAGTTGAATTCTTAGAAATATCAATATCATAGAAACCTAATACATGTAACAGCTTAGGAGTTGCATCCATTTACCACACCTTGGCCATTCTAAAAATGGAGGTTTGATTTTCTAGGGATGATATATCCACCTTCATCCAATGGTCATAAGTATATTATAAATACAACTATTTACTTTACAAAGTGGTTTGAAGCCATACCCTTATCAACTGCTACAGGAAAACAAATATCCATGTTTACCTTGAACTATATAATTTACACATATGGTATTCCACATGCCATAATAACAGATAATGGAAAACATTTAAAAAAAAGGGTGGCAAGGAATTGTGCAATAAATTCAATGTCATTCAACATTTCTCCTTGATATACTACCCTCAAGGAAATGGTCAAGCTAAAGCTTCCAACAAAAATATCCTCAAATTTATCAAGAAAAAAGTTGATGATTCTGGTAGGGATTGACATATTCAATTGAATCCAACATTATGGGGCTATAAAACAAGCATTAGATTTCTAACTGGAGCAACACCATTTCACTAGTTTATGGGGCTGAAGCAATTTTTCCTTTAGAAATGGAAATTCCATAATTAAGAGTCTCATTGCATGGATTATTGACAGAAGAGGATTATAGGGTTGTGAGGTTAAAACAACTAGAATTACTTGTATAACATAAATCCCAACCATATGATCACGTCAAGGTTTAACAAAAGATAATGTCATGAGATTACACTATTAAGATTAAACCTATAGACTTTGAAGTTGGTGACCTCATACTAAGAGAGAATCCAAGAAATCAATAAAAAAGAGAAAAGAAAGGGAAATTTGAGGCAAATTGGCTAGGAACCTTTGTTGTGACATCTTCCTATGGAACAAGACCTATAAAATAGCTACTTGTGATGAAGATGAGATTAAAGAACCCATTAATAACATACATCTAAAGAGGTTTTATACCTAAATCAGATGAAAGAGTATTCATTGAAAGAGTATAGGATGAGAGAGTATTAGATGAAAGAGCATCATTTTGCATAGAAAAAATTAATCATGAAGAAATCCAAAAACATTATATAAAAAAATGAGAAAAAAGAAAAAAGTGCCTTCATGAAAACCTTGCAGTTAGGCGCCTTGGTAACAAAAAATGCAAATCAAAGAGAAAAATTGCAATAAACCCAAGTGGTGAAAACCTGGCAAAGAGATGCTACTTGTCCTAAGTTAAGTCAAACCTAGTTGCATTTGCATTTTTCCCATCCTTGTATATATCCTGCTACAATCTGTCATTTGTGCATATCCATAATAAAGTCTCAAAGCTACGTTTGTACATAAATATTTCATCATGGTTTTGAAAGTTTCCTTGGTCCATTATCATTGTCAAATCTAACTAGGGGCACAATTAAAACTCAATGATGTGATGCCCAAAAGTTCGGGTCAAAACACAACCAACAAATTTTTTTTTAAAGCGAAAAAGTTCCATGTTGAAGTTGCGGGAAAGGGGATTCAACGACGTGGTCACCAAAGACTCGGGCGATCAACCTCAACAATGTTGAAACCATATGATGTTAGATGATAACGATATAATCGAAGAAGATCGTTGATCATCTTCTCGATCAATATCGTCGATCATCGATTTAAAAAGCTTATAGGTTATCTAGGAGGAATTGAATGTTACAATTTACGCCATTCTAAAATAGGTTAACCGTATCCCAAAAGGGTACATATCAAGCCAATATGGTTCTATAATTGTGTGGTCCATTTATGGAAATAATGAATATAAAATTTAATTTGTCGTTTACATCAACATTTGTTTTCAAATGATTAATTACTAATTCAATTTATAATTACAACATACCCATTTAATCAATGTACTTTTAACCAATTAATACTCTCAAAGGTAACATTAGTTTATGGTAAATATTATCAAAGTTTATGATTCAATAATAATTATGGTATTAAGTTTTAAATATGAAATATATTAATTAATTATAATAATTATTAATAAGTTACTATACTTATAATATATCAATTAATAATATAATCATGCTATAACATTAGCATGCAGTACCATGAATGTTAACTAATATCCTATTTAAAAACCTTGTCATATAGAATCCATCTATAATTATTAACTATCCTTAATTATTAACATTACTATCTATCTACAATAAAAACAAGACTAATCTTTCAAATTACAAGTTTT
>MU224219.1:717731-730878 GCA_018584345.1 Thuja plicata
TCATCAAAACATTACTCATCCTCCTCGTAGGAGTTACTAGAATCATCACATCAACTATTAATTTAATCCAAGATAACTTAAGACTTAACACATAACTAATTTGGAATTTACATCTCGACTTCTTGAACCTAATCCTTTCGACAAAAGTACTTAATGGACCCTTAATAATCTAGTTGGATCTATGATCCGCAGGGTAACATACTACATCCAAGATTCACTTACACAATTAACAACCTAGAGATATCATCTCTGTCATTGCGACACTAAAATAGGTACTGATATGAAGGTACAATAGATAGTTCTATCCTGAGGTACAAATCTGTTAGAGATTTACCAATCATCCAGATACTACAACACCCCTTAATCCTTCGACATAGAAGTGTCGAGGGAAAGGTGGAAATGGGGTGGGCCTTACAAATGAGCTTATAAATAAAATAGACACAAGTATGACTCCAACATACTTCATCAAAAATCAAGAATCACAACCTTAGACACCTTTTGATTGATCCAAATATCAATTTTAAAACATTCAAACACTTGACCCGTATCAAATTCACAAGATAAGAATATCAAAAGCTAAACTACAACATCAAAATAAAACAATGAGAAGAAGGATCAAAATGGATGAAACTTTTCTAAGAAAATGGATCAAACAAACAAACAGTAAAGATAGTTCAATGATGTTTCTTGATTTTTGTATTGTGTCTTTTTTAGAAAATCAATGATTTATTTTGACTAGACAAGCAATGGAGGCATGATCTTTTCTTGATTTCTGCTTGTGAGGTTGATTCCCAAGTATGCAAGTTAGTATAATGACATGATCATCAAACAATCATCAAGGACATTTGTATATGAACATGGATCAAATATTTTTCTATTCACACAAAAAAATACCTTGGCCATTTAGATTGCTCATATCTTAATGCTAAAATCCACTTACAAATTTGAATCCGACGAAAGTGGTATTCATACTCCCATGGTTTGAAAATCTAACCAGTGAAGTTTGTACCAATTTTTTTATTGAAATATGAATAAAGAGGTATTTATACCATCATGGTTGAAAATCTAACCAGTAAGGGTTGTACCTATTTCATTTTCCAAAAATATCAATGATGAAAATAGAAAAAATAAATGCATCTAATGATAAGTGACAATATTAGTTGTATTTTGCATTCATTTTAGATTAATCTTGCATTATAGTTGTTATGGGATTTTTCAAAGGGGGCTGAAATTTTAAAAAAAAGGGGTTAACAAAGTCATATCATGAATTTTTTTAAGATCAAGTATATTGGACTTTAACAAACAAAAAGAATACATTTCCACTTAGCTCTTTATATTTCATTTAGTTTTTCATGCATAAATCATTATCATTAATCATTATTAAGTCATGTCATATAGATTCATTCATTATGTTTCAATTAGGACCCTTTTGAATGTCATTAATTACATCTCATTAGTATCATTTTTAGCATTTAGATATTATTAATGTGCATTAAAATTTTGTATTAGTAGTATCATCATTAAGCATTAATCATTATGTACATTATATTCATTAATCATTAAATCATTCATCATAAGGATCATTTAGAAACATCCCATTTTGTATATCATTATAAATCATTATACTCATTAGATTCAATTAGGTCCATATATCATTTAGATTACATTACATTAGGATCATTTATCATTAAATCACCCCTTATCATACATCATCGCAAAACCATAAAAAATACATTATAGAAATACATGCATAACCATCTAGTTGCATCACATTAAAACCTTAAGTTCATATCATGGTATTAATAATTACATCATTATATCATATAAGCACATTAATCATTTTCCATATCATAAACACCATTGTAGTATCACATGTACATATCACATTGCATTTTATTTAAGCATCTAGGTCAATTAAATGAATTCATACATTTGCATAGAAAAACAAAAATAAAACTCAAGCATATAGATAGAATAATCTAGAACTGCATCCATATATAGATCATCTCAAAAATCATAAAGTATAATGTATCATGACATAAAAAGAAAGATAAACTATCAAATGTCCAAATCTATCAAAGTGTATCAAATGTCCAAATATATCAAGAGATATCAATGTCCAAATAAGTATATCAAAGTCCATAAATCAAGATACATCATCAGCAATATGATAATATATATCAATATACATCAGAGGTGGAATCAATATGCATATAAATCAAGTAGAAGCATGACTTGTCCCTATATCACCACCTGTATTTATAGGACGATCTTGACTGCTCCTAGTACCATCTATCTAAGTAGCCTTTATCTGACTCATCCCAGCCCCATCCGTCTGATTATAAGGAGGCATTATCTGCCTTGGAATCTGAGAACTAGGATGAGGCACTATCTGAGTAGGGGCCTATGAAATCTAACCCTACTACATATGTGAATTGTTGAATATTTGATACCACAATAACCAAACTTTTCATCACACTTGAAACCTATGCCAACTAAATCTATATAGCAGACACAGTAGCATGTAACACCAGTATGTGTTGGCTAGGAGCTGCTAGAGATTTAGGAGCCACTAGAACTATAGGAACAATAGGATCGCTAGGATGAACCACCTGTCTATCCACCCGATGACTATGTTGACCCCATACCAGTGTCAAAACTAGTCTAGGAGGAATTATTATGCCCGAAACACCTCCTCCTCTCATCCTCACTCTCCCTATACCTCAATCATCATCTCTGCCATTTCACCCACCACATCTACCACCATCTCTCCCACCATCCCTACCACATTCTCTCCCACAATCTCTACCTCCATCCCTACTGCAACCTCTACCTCCAACCCTACCTCCACCTCTACCCTATGCACTGTATCTGAGAAGGCCAATGACAAGTCCACCTCTCCCTTGAATAACCCTACCTCCAACTCTCCCTCCTCTATTATGAGCTCTCCTTCAATGAAAAAATTCTCTCTCATTACCATCTCCATCACCACCATCATCTCTATCATCAACATCTCTCTCATCAATGTCCAAAACTGGCTTGGCAGGATTATTAAATCTAGGAAAAGGATATCGTAACAACTACTATGCATACTCAGGTGTAACACCCACATCAACCACATCATCTTTGTAATTCCATTGTAAAGGATGAAGACCCAATAAATCATCACGCACAACCCTATAATCAACATATGGGCCCCATAGTGATCTCTCTGCATGAACATGTTCTTAGAGAGCTAAACCCTATAGTATACCCTATGTGTGTTTAAACTGTCTTACAACTCTCCTACAAAAGAATCTCTCCAATACCAGTGGTGTTCGACCAATCAACCAATTATGCATAAACATAAGTGACACCTTTGTATCATCCTCATCCTAAGCCTCACAACCTAAGTAAGGGTGCCAACAAACCTAGTCCATATCATCTAACATACAATGCCAGTAATCTATGTCAACAACACCATCGTTTGTCACATTTTTGTTTTTAGACTAGTATTTGGACTTTTTAGAAGGTGTTGAGTTAATGGATTATTTATTGATGGCTAACTTTAGGGTGATGGATCTTGTGCATGTGAAAATGCATCACACGTACCTGTTACACATACTTCAATGAATCATTGCATGGATAATCTATTCAAAACATGAAATCAAAGAAAGGACAATAGATTAAACCTAAACTGACTCATTGCCTTCTAGTAGGTAGGAGTTTAGATTTTTCTCTCAGGTCATCATAAAATCCAGTGACTACACTAGTTCTACATTAAGGATTTGCAACTAAATGATTAAGCTATATGATATGCAGGATGTAGTTTGTTGTTAATCCAAGACTAATTAGGATCAATTTTAAACCCAAAATGAAAGCTTGATTGATTTATTTTAAGCCCAAATCCAAATGTGCTCTAGATTAAAATTTTGAATGTTTTGAAAACAAATTAACTAACAATAAAAATGCTAATTAATGAAAACTAAATGATTAAATGCTCAAATATGTTAAATGCTCCAAATGCTGAAAAACCTGTAGAATAATGATATATCAAATTTCCTGGATCCTTTGTGAGAAAATGAAGCTCAATTTTATAGAAAACCTCTCTCGAATCGACAATCAAGATTGAAAGCTAAAGAACAAACAAGATTCAATTCAAAGAAGCACAATCCACGTGCTTGAAAGATGATTGGTTGAGAGAGTCAGTTGACTGAACTGACTGATCAGTCATTTGGAAAACTTCCAAAATCAATTTTTAGTTAACTGGATTGTTTCCAAAATGAGAAATAGAAAGGAATTAGTTAACTGGACAAAATAGATTTGTTTCTATTTTGATGTTCAGTCAACTGAAATGATGACATAAGATGTATTTTTTAAAGATTTAAATGCATTTTTACTCAGCTTTATTAGTTTAATTCTTTTTTGAATTTAATTGACAATTTAGTAATTTATTTAACAATAAAGATTAATTAAATAAATAACATAAAGTTTATTTGCCAATGTTTTATGATTTTAGGAATTATTTAACTAATCAATGATGACATTAAGTTTTTCCATTAGTATACTTAAAGGGAAAAACATGATAAAGGTCATCGGTACAAGCACAACCGGCGGATAGCAAGCATAACCGACGGACAGCAAGCATACCAGATAGGACAAAATGTCTAACATGAAAATGCTAAGTATAGATTTTACCGATGATACAGTTTTGAGAACATCACTGACAGAGCAGAAAAGGCATACCCGACGAACAGTTCAAGTAAGGAACACCGACGGAAGAGAAAAACCGACAGACTGACAGAGCAGCCCAACCATCAGAACCGACAGTCAGTTAGAGAACCCGAAAAAAGTGGATCTGACTTTACACGTCAGATAAAGCAATGTAATTCTAATTATAGAGTTTTTATTTGTTTTAAATCTTTACTTGAGGGTCAAGCAAGCTAATTGTAAATGTTTTAAAGCATCCTAACAGATCTAAAACATATCTAACTAAAGATCAAGGTAAAGTTGTAAACCTTGGATCTAGAGTTAATTTGAAAAGTGTGAATCTAGAATAGAGATAGAAACTAGTATAAATAGATGTTCCATCATTTGTAATAAGAGGACTTGTAATCATTAAACAAATGATAGTATCCATGGAGAGCATCTAATTAGAAGAAGATAATTCATACAAAAGTTCAGAAACAGATCACAGTAGTTATCAAGAACACAGTAAGGCTACCGACGAGCAGAGACAAGGTATTACTCAATCACTCAAGCTGATTATACATACATTGTAAGATATACATGATCTATTATCAGAAATTAGAGATTGAATTTACTATCAGATCAACATTTATATTGTAGTTGCATTCTAACAAGTGCATCACAATAGAAATCCTTTTGTAGAAGGTGGACTTAACAGTTCTTTGATAAATCTCTTAACAAAGTGCACACCTAACGGTGTTGTAAAAGCTTCAAATGAAGTAGATCCTAACAGGTCTCCACAAAATACTCCTAATAGGGTAGATCATCAGAAGTGATCAATTGTAAGCCTTTACCGGCTCCCTTCTTATCTATAGATAGTGAATTTTTGTGGTTAGACATCCCCACTGTAGTTTTTACTTCCTAACAGGGGTTTTCTGTGATATCATATCATGTCTTATGTGTTATTTTTTTCATGAATGTTTCTTGAATTTTTATACATGTAAAGAAGTTATGTTATGATCACACATACATAATCAAAGATGAACAGATAGATAGGTATATAGAAATCTGATGACACAAAGGTTAATGGGCCAATCACATAAAAAGTTTTAGAGGTACTGATTCACCCCTCCCCTCTCAGTACATCATTCCAATAATTCCAAAAATTGGTATTAGAGCTAAGTCTCTTTCTTGAAAATCTTAAAGACTTAAGAGAAAAGATACACACAATGCAAAAGTACAGACTAGACAAGAATATTGAGAATGAGCAATTGCAAATTTAGACTTACTATGAGCAATATAAAGAGGCGAGAGTAAGCATGAGAAAGTTGCTTGATGAAAGAAAGATCATGGCAATGAGGCTTAATGAAAAATATTATCAAGAAGAGGAGATCCCATATTACTTCAACTATGTTGAATCATCAATGAGCAAAGCTTCAGACACATTAGTAGAAGAGATCACAAGTCTACAAGAAGTCAATCTACATCTGAAAGAGAAAATCAAGATGTTGTAAATTGGTCAAGAAACTCAGATGGTAAAAATGATTGATGTCATGAATGATTCAAGAAAAGTTGAATAAAAGAGAACATTGGCTATTTATGATAGGAGGAAAATAACAAAGAAGATCTAAGAAAAAGAATCAGAGATTCAAAGACTTACTGAACATCACCATGAGATTACCAACCAGATTATTCTTATGAGTCAAGAGGCAAACATATTAAATACTGAACTCGTTGAAAGAATACAGATCATCGGTGAGCTAAGGGAAGAGAATGAAAAACTAAAGCATGAAGTCAAAATTCAGAATAAACACAATGAATTGATCAAGAAAGTTGAAGATAGCAATAAAAGAATGGATGATTTCCTTGACGGTCAAAGAAGAGTCAACAACTACACAGGAATAGGATACACCGACAATGGAGATTCATCTAATCAATCAAATCAAAGGAATGTATATGCATCTCCAAGAACCAAGAAGCTATCATACAATCACTATGGAAAACTAGGCCACACCTCAAATGTTTGCAGAAACAAAATGAAAGGTATTCCTCAATCACAATCTACTTTCATTGGTAATTGTTATAAATGTCAAAAGAAAGGACACAAGGCATATGAATGCAGATCCAAGGTGACAAATCCAAAGAAGGAAACCTATAAGGACAAGTACTGTCCTACCTGCAAAATGAATGGACATACATATCATGAATGTTGGAAAAAGAATAAGAAAGCATGGACACCAAAAGAACCTGATAATGGCTACAAACCAACAAGAGTAGGTAACTCATATGTTTGGGACTATAACACATGGGTAAATTTCATAGCATGTGGAAGGCATGGTCACATATATGCCAACTGTATGAGAAAATGGACTAGAAAACCAAGAGGATGGTTCGATCTAGGAATGGCATGTTTACACTTTCATAAGGTTGGATATGTGATAAAAGATTGCAAAGACTGACTGATAGATACAAGTACTCATCCCAGTGGAGATATCATTGATGACATCAAGAAAATGAGAAACAAGATGTGGGTAAAAGCCACAAATATTGAAGGTTCTAGAACAAGAAATACAAATGATGACACCCCATCCAATGGATCTGGTGGCATCATTACATCTAACTAAATTGTACAAGTATGGAACTGCATTATGAAAATTTATATACATATGCATCGGTTCCATTACATATTGATCATATAGACAAATTAGCATTATTAAAGATGCACCATATTTTCACTTGTAAATATTGTTGAAAATCAACCATCGGTTATTGGGTACAAATTTGCATCGATGAACACAAACAAAAAATTTAGCACTACTTACCAAAATGTGTCGATCATTACACAAATGCCAAGTTTCTAAGTGTAAACTGATAGACATTGGTGATCCTTGAGGCAATGAAAGCTATCTTTGCCACTTTATCAACCATCATCGGTGAAGTCACTTAAGCCGCTAGCAACCCTGATGCTTTACACCTACACCAAAGATGTTATTTATTCCTCAACCATTGAACTCAGTCTTTGTATACCGATGAGTTGGTGAGCATTAATGACAACTTAGGGCACAAAAGTTATAAAACTCTGACGGCTAAACTCATTTCACACCCATAATTTTTGAGCAACCAGGAGAGCCAAAGCAGAGAGATTAAAGAGAAAATTGAAGAGAGACCTCAGCAAGACTCAACACCACTTAGAGGATTCATGGGCAATCACAAAGATTCAGTAAGTAACCACATTCACTGACCACACTATTTGATTTATGAAAAACCCCTAAATTTCTGCAACACGATGGCATCGACTTCAAGAGTTGAAAAGATTAAGGAAGATAAGAGGAAAACAATCAATCTTATCAGCAAAGGCACTTGTGTTGAACCTAAATACAAGTTGCACCCAAAAATTGCATCACAACCTAACGATTCTAGAGCATTCTCCAGAATCCCACCTAGGGTTTTGCTGGTAGAGGATGTAAGGTCCTATATACACTACAAGATCTCAAAAATAGGAGATCTAGACCTAAATAATGCCTACAGGGCACTTTGTGATGAGTTTGGAAACCTAAAGGAAGAGCACAAGCATCTGGAAATGAAAGGACTCATGAATACACTACATTTTCCCAAAGTTTTCAAAACAGAATGGATAAAGATAGTTCTCAGCAGAATGCACAACCAGACTCTATGGCTTAATAAGCCAAAATGAATAACAAAGGATGTTATTCATGCAGTTACTAGATATCCTACAACCGAAAAACCACAAGCTCACAAGCACCCATCCCTAAGGAAGTGGAAAAATTGACTAGTGCTAAATTAGAGTACAAAAGAGCTCTCAAGGTCAACACTATCACCGATGTAGAACTCAAGTTTTGTGCATGTCTAGTAGGATACAAATCTTCCAGGCAAGCAGAATGAATAGCATATCAAGCACTGTTATGAGCACAACATTCAAAATCATCAAACAAGGAAAGAAGATGGATCTTGCAGAGATCCTATTGAATCAACTTGAGGAGAACATGAACACCATAAGATCTTCAAGAACAAACACTTGTATTTTGGTTCCCTCATAATGTCCATATTCTTTTACTTTGAAAAATACTTTCCTTCCATAGGAAAAGTTGTATGGGATACAAACAGACCTGTAACCATATAGATATGTGAATTTATAGAATCACTAGGAACAGATTTTGATAATGTAATGAATGAGTATTTCAAAACCATTAAGGAAATGTTGCAAGCAAGAACAAGGATTCCTGAAAGTTTGATAGAAGAACACAAAGAGGACATATGTTTTATGGTAGATACTAATTTCACTTATATCCAAGCAGTAGTACCTAGGAAGTCAGGGCTTTCACAGTTAGAATATGAAATCAAATCAGGACAAACCAATGAGTGCATCAAGGCACTATTGAATGTACAAACTGACAACAAACAAGCAAGATTTGGCACCTATGAGGAAGCCAAAAAAAAGATCAAGACAGATCTTGTTGTCAAAAAGATTGTAAACAAGAAGGACAAGATGGTTAAAAACTTAACCAAGAAGTTTGCAATTACAGAAGATGGTAAAGAGGAAATAGAGGGTAAGGAGGAACAAATTGAAAGACAGTCACCTATCAGTGAAGAAGTAGAAAAGAATGACTTAGAGGGAACATAGTCAGATTCTCCACCTCCTCCTACACCCAAGAAAGCAAGAACAATCGTACCTTCAAGAACAAGAATCCAGACTGCAAAGGAATCAACTCCTTCACAATTATAGAAAGGAAGAGTGAGGATATACAAGAGAAAACCAGCTCCTCCAAAACAAACTTAGACTAAAAGGAGGAAGATGGCTAGAACTTGAGAAGATCTAGAAGACTCAGCTATGGATGAAGCTGATGTAGAGATACAAAAGGACAAAGAACATGTGGTTCCTACAACCATTGAGAAAATATGCAAGACTATTTTAGAATCCCAATCTATTTCTGATCCTAACATTAGGAAATGGTTAAAATTCAGTACAGAGGATCAAAATAAGATTGAAGAAGCAATAATTGCCAAAATGTGCAAAAACCATTACATTCCACTACAATTCTCAAAATATGACATTCCCAAAGAACTATCAGAGAGATTGTCAGCCAGATGGACATTTGCACTACATCAAGAAAAGGAAATAAGAGAAAGGGTACATGTTACTCTTATGCCTTCTGATACAGTGAAGGAAGAAATTACAGAGATAATGAAGAAGTATGAAAAAGAGTTCTCACCAAAAATGAGAGCATATGAAAGTCTCAAGGGAAAGCTAATTGATCTTGATGAGAATAGCATTAAGAAGTGGTGCAAGATACTCAAAAATCCCACTAAGGAAGCTAGCCCAGAGAAAGAACCAATCATCATCAAAGATATACTAGATGACTCATCTATTGAAATGGATAAAGAAGAGAGTGATCCAAAAGGCCCCAAACATACTGATGTTGTAGATGAAGTATGGCCAGACACTACTCTTGACAACACTCAAAGTGAAGAAAGTCAAAATCTATCATGTCCAATTCATATTGACTTGAGAAAAGAAGAAGAAGTTAACAAAGAAGATTTGACAATAAAAGGTAACTTAATTATGATATAAATGATGAATCATGGTTAGAAAACATTGTCAATGACGCTACAGGAGAAGACCCTGTAGTAGAAGTGCAAAAAGATGAAGATATCAATGTTGCACAGGGAAATACCAATAGACAGGATTCAATTGTTAACACTGCAGAAGTCAATACACCGACAAACATGAATATATTAATCAAGTCAGGAGAAATCATCTAAGAAAGATGATGACATACCCAAGGACATGGGTAATGATGAAAACAAAGATGCATCAAATACTCAAAAGGATACAAATATAGCAATGAAAGATGCAACTGACACTCAGCAAGAAGTGTCTACTGAAAAGGACAAAGAAGCAAATAACAAAACAAAGGATACATTGAGAAAGGATGAAGAGAAGGAAAAGAGTGAAGAAGTCAAGCAAGATGAAAGCATGAAGGAAAAAGAAAATAAATTTGTTGATACACCTAAGGCCAATGAGGAGACATCTTCACAAAACTAGTCGGTGGACTCAGAATAGAAACAATAGGATGCTTCATCTTCTTGACCCTCACCTACAAAATCAACCCAATCTCAAGGTTTACAATTGGTAGTACACCAATCTGTCAACCAGCCAAAGAAAAAGAAGAAAAAGGTATTAAAAAAAGATATCTTGGTTGTCACACTTGATGAAGTAATAGAAATACCCAAGTGGGACGTATCTTCTTTAGATACAGAACAACTTCAACAGTTTGGAGTAATGTGCCAAAGAAAAGCAATACAAGAAAAGATGAGAAAGGCACATAGGGAAGCCCGAGCACTTGATAAGGCAAGGGACATTCTACATCAACTTGTTGTAGATATCAAACTTGAATAAAATGTATCAATCATGGAACATATAGCAGTTCTAACCGATGCCATTACAAATCAGAATGTAGATGCAGAGAAAGAAATGGAAGAACAGGCAGAGATGAAGTATCAACACAAACTAGTTGAGAAGATCAGCCAAGAAGTGGCAGAGAACAAGGTAAATCTATCTGAATTAACAAGTGAATTAGAACCTATGATTGTTTAAGATGTTACATTAGTTCAAAAGTTGTGCACATTAGAAAATTTCACTAAGGAGAATAGTGAAAAGTTGTCACAATTAGATTCAAATCTAACAGCTAGTGCACTAAGTTTAACCTCTGATGCAAACACAATAAAGCTACATCATGAAAAGCTTACAGAGGTAAACATATTGAGACAAGAAATATGGGATGCAAAGACTCAATTTAGAAATGAGGTTGTAGAGCTTCAAGCTCAATTTTTTCCAAACCTCACTACTCTGCAACAGCATATTACAGATGCAAGAAATCTAGTCTCAACCCCAGAGATGTCTATAGTAGATAGTATATATGACATGCATGTGAGGATATCACTTGAGCATATGGAACTTGAGAATTTAAAATAAAAATGCGAGAAAATGATGGAGAAAATCAAAGCCTCACACTCTCACATTTTTGAAAAGATGTAAGTACCTTTGCCCTCATTATCAAAAAAGGAGGAATGTATACATATGTACAATATACTTTAGTAAGAAAAAGGAGGAAAGTATACATATGTACAAAACACTAAATGAGGATATGTATAATGTAAGTACAGCAAAGATAGATATGTACATAAACTTACACTTACTGGCATATGCATAGGGGGAGTCATTCCATGACTAAAGAAGAAGTATACACAAGTGTACATACCAATGCATCAAGTATGTTGCACATATCAGTTTTTGATACTAATGTCAAAGGGGGAGATTGATGACATTAATTTTTTCCATTAGTATACTTAAATGGAAAAAAATGATAAAGGTCATCGGTACAAGCACAACTGGTGGACAACAAGCATAACCAACGGACAGCAAGCATACCCGACAAGAAAAAATGTCTAACATGAAAATGCTAAGTATAGATTTTATCGATGACAAGCATTACCGACAATACAATTTTGAGAACATCACCGACGGAGAAGAAAAGGCATACCCAATGAAAAGTTCAAGTAAGGAACACCGACGGAGGAGAAACACTGACAGACTGACAGAGCAGCCCAACCATCAAAACTGACAGTCAGTTAGAGAACCTGAAAAAAGTGGATCTGACTTTACACGTCAGATAAAGAAATTTAATTCAAATTATAGAGTTTTTATTTGTTTTAAAGCTTTACTTGAGGGTCAAGCAAGCTAATTGTAAATGTTTTAAAGCATCCTAATGGATCTAAAACATATCTAACTAAAGATCAAGGTCAATTTGTAAACCTTGGATCTAGAGTTAATTTGAAAAGTGTGAATCTAGAATAGAGCTAGAAACTAGTATAAATAGATGTTCCATCATTTGTAATAAGAGAGACTTGTAATCATTAGACAAGTGATATTTGTAACCACCTGAATTTGGTCTATCACAACTATGGACCCTATTTGCCCTAAGTATGATCATACCCTTAATTTATGTCCAAACGACCCTGTTACTGCTTGGCATAATTCTTTTAATCAATTTAATATCCTAGGTGATTTTTATCACTAATTTATATTAACTATTATAGCCATACAATTCAAATCAATTTCAACCAATCAAATTAAATCAAAATCAAACATGGCTATAATATTTAATTATAAAGGAATTAAATAAATCCCTAAATCAAAAACTTTCTTTGAATTAATGCGCTGCTCGCACATCAATTCAAAGAGGGGCAAATGTAACCACCTGAATTTGGTCTATCACAACTATGGACCCTATTTGCCCTAAGTGTGATCATACCCTTAATTTATGTCCAAAAGACCTTGTTACTGCTTGGCATAATTCTTTTAATCAATTTAATATCCTAGGTGATTTTTATCACTGATTTATATTAACTATTATAGCCATACAATTCAAATCAATTTCGACCAATCAAATCAAATCAA
>MU224219.1:730928-753960 GCA_018584345.1 Thuja plicata
AAAATCACCTAGGATATTAAATTGATTAAAAGAATTATGCCAAGCAGTAACAAGGTCGTTTGGACATAAATCAAGGGTATGATCACACTTAGGGAAAATAGGGTCTATAGTTGCGATAGACCAAATTCAGGTGGTTACAATATTAGCCATGGGGAGCATCTCAGTAGAAGAAGAGAATTCATGCAAAATTTTAGAAACAGATCACAGCAGTTATCAAAAACACAGTAAGGCTACCAATGAGTAGAGACAAGGTATTACTCAATCACTCAAGGTGATTATACATACATTGTAAGCTATACAGGATCTATTATCAGCAATTAGAGATTGCATTTACTATCAAGCCAACATTTATATTATAGTTGCATTATAACAAGTGCATCACAATAGAAATCCTTTTGTAGAAGGTGGACTTAACAGTTCTTTGATAAATCTCTTAATAGAGTGCACACCTAACGGTGTTGTAAAAGCTTCAAATGAAGTAGATCCTAATAGGTCTCCACTCCAATACTCCTAACAGGGTAGATCATCAGAAGTGATCAACTGTAAGCCTTTACCGGCTCCCTTCTTATCTACAGATAGTGAAGTTTTGTGGGTAGACATCCCCACTGCAGTTTTTACTTCCTAACAGGAGCTTTTTGCGATACCATATCATGTGTTATGTGTTATTTGTTTTCATGAATGTTTATACATGTAAAGAACTTATGTTATGATCACACATACATAATCAAAGATGAACAGATAGATAGGTAAATACAAATCTGATGACACAAAGGTTAATGGGCCAATCACATAAAAAGTTTTAGAGGTATTGATTCACCCCTCCCCTCTCAGTACATCATTCCAATAATTCCAACAATCAAGTGCAATGATATATTAAGACCCAAGGTTCAAGTTAGATCAGATTGAAGATGTTGAATTTCCTTTAGGTTTAGGACTTAGGATGATCAAGATTAGGGTTTTCTTGATAGAAGATCGAGATTAGGGTCTAGGATTTAGATGACCATTTTAGGTCATTACATTTTCCCTCTTTGAATCAATGTGTAATCAATGCATTGATTCAAAGAATTGTTAGCGATGAGATGAGGAATAGTTTGATTTGAAGTGATGAAACCATTCTTTCGAGAAAAAATGACTTCAAACTTTATTGGATGAAGATCGATAAAAAGATATAAAAAATGCTCAGTTTGATTTGAAGCGATGAAACTAAACATTTGTCAGAAACTCTTAAACATTTTGATTGGTTTGAAAGAATAACCAGTTTGATTTGAAGTGATGAAACTAATCATCATTAAGAGATTTGATAAGAAAAAAAATTGACTTGATTTTAAGTGATGAAGCCAACTTGATCAATGTATCTAGTTTTAGTAATGAATAACTCACATAAGATTGATCTTCTTTGGTTTCGAGTGTATTCATCATTGTATAAGACTATTGATTAGGTTTACTTTGATTTAAGATGATCTCATCTTGATTTGGGGTGATGAAGTTGAGATTCCCCTAGTGATGAGGTCTTGCTTGATGATGTGATCACTGATTTGTTGATGTCCTGATCTTGCCCCCTCGAGAGAAAAATCAAAATGTGGCTAGGTGCCCCAGTGATTGGAAAAATTTTGATTGATAAAATGATGCAGGAAGAAGCTGATCTAATTAGAAAGAGGTCCTAGGCAGTGAGGACAAAATCTACACCAGATTGGAGGTCTTGTTAACCATATTTGACTCAAATTATGGTAGGGTTGGCCAAGTTTGAATAAAAAATTATGACAGTAGGATTGGCTGGAAGAAAAGTATGAGATATTTCTATAGGTTTGGAGTCTAGAAGACTTACTATGTAAGTGGGCAGCTATGTTTTACTAAAAATTCAACTATCTAATTTGACAAGTAAAACAATCTCAAATTTTGATTTCGATCATGAAAATGGAATCAGGACGGTCAAATTGGCCAGGGGTGCAATTTTTAAGTCAATCAGAGCAAGTTGAAAATTAGGTTGAAAACCTATATAAGAGGCAAAAGGTTTATTTCATTTCATTTAAAACCTTTGAGCCTTCAAACCTTCTCAGAGAGAAAATGGTGATCCTGGTCCATACACATAGATTCAAGCATTAGAGACTCCACAACAGGCTAAGAAATTACCGTGCACCAGTGAGTAACCAGAAACTATGCTTTGCAATTCAAATTTCATGTATTTAGATATATATTTTTTGTCATTTTTGCACCTTTTTCAAACTTTCTCTCAGATTCTCATACGAGAGACTATGCAGGCTCATACGAGTTTTTGTGCCAAAATTTTTACTTGTATGGGAATATTAAGATTCACATATGCCACATTCCCCTTGCTCATATAAGCACCTTCAATGTTGACCACTTTCTCATACGAGAGAACTTATATTCTCATATAGGTATGTTTACTTGTATGGCATAGACCCACTACTCTTACGAGACTTATCACCAGTTAAAAACTCATATTGAATATAGTGGTACTTTTTAGGTGTTAAAATACTCAAATTTGATGTAGCTTGGTTTTTTGTATCATGTTTAGAACCATTTCATTAATTTTTTGGATCGATCTGACTGATGTATCCTCTATTTTTTTTGGAACGCTTCCCAGATGTGCAGTTCTGGATTACCTTTTCTCCTACCATGTGCCTAGCTGGTCGGTTAGATGACGAGGAGAGAGCTACAATGTTAGTATGTGGATTTGGTTGGTTGTTGGGGATCCCTGATATCAGGGTGAACCACAAACCTCTCACTTCTCTAGTTGAGAGGTTCCAATGTGATTATAACATGTTTCATATGCCCACTAGTGAGATTATAGTTACATTAGAGGATATCTATCAGATTCTTCATATCCTTGTCAGAGGGGATTTGATGAGGTACGAGGTGATGCACCAACAAGGGATTCTAGTGCTACAGTAGATTTTTGTAGATGACATGATACAGGAGAGGTGGGTCACTTGGGATTCTATGTTGGCTATGTATGAATCTCAGTACCCATTAGCATGTGTCTTGGTTGGGATCATAGGATGTATCATCAAGCCCGACAGAAGGAAACAAAGTTTTTAGTTTGAGTGGGGTTTAGTCCTAGAGGAGCTGCTGGATAGGCCAGCAAAGATCACATGGGGGGTATGTCTATTGGCCCATATGTATCATGAGTTACATGAGATCATGTATCATGAGGCCAAGAGCCTCACAAAAGGACTCCTTCTGTTGCAAATATGGGTCTGGGAGCATATCCCCATCTGTAGGATAGTAGTGGATGATTCTCGATAAGAGGTCCATCCCTTTATATATAGGTATGTAGGATATATTACTCAGCCCCACCTAGGGAAGACAAATTACTACCACCAAAATTTCAATGATATGATATCATTTACATGGCAATCATATAGGGGAACAGAGGCATGGGGTGAATGGGCTAGGCAGAGCCAGGAGATGTTCCTTTCACAACCATTGATTGGTCATAAATCCTCTATTATTGAGAGATTTGTGGTGTCTCAAGTGCACAAATAGTTTGGTTGACCACAGGCCATATCTACAAAGCTTACCACTTATGTCTGGTTTACCGATGAGGGAAAATCAGGATGGGGCACTCAGTTGGTGTACATGACAATAGTCTAGGAGATGAGAGGGTTAGTGATGGCTACATGGGATTATCTTGAGGTAGTGATAGATGTAGGGGTGACACCAGAGTATGAGGATTAAATTTATTTCCACTCCATTCCCAGATTCATAGATTCAGTAGCGTGGGTATCCAGGATAGAGGAGGTGGACCCGATTCTCATGATAGTACATAGGCAGATAGGTGGAGACCCAGGTCCAAGTTCTAGTAGGGAACCACCCATAGTGGGTCAGAGACAATGTGGAGATGGAAGGGGGTTAGGTTTAGTGGGTGTGGGCATAACATTAGGTATACACGATGCCCAAATTTTTGAGGATGCAACTAGGCATGTCAAACAACAGAGAATGAGAAGGGTGCGAAGGGAGATCTCAGAGAGTAGGAAGAGGGTCCGAAATAGTGTACACTTTAGGATGTGATATGCTCACACAAGGAGAGGTTCATGGGTCTTTGGATAGACTTGGCCATTTCTTAGACCAAGGTTATAGAGTGCGATCAGTGCATACAAGATTTGATTAGTGAGAGAGCCCAGAGGATTGTTGTTGCGATTGCAGAGCATGATCAGAGGATTGTCATCATTATTGTTGAGTATTATCACTTCTATTATATAGACACACATCAGATGAGAAGGTATTCTTATTATGTTGCAACATACAATTATATCGTTCCAACAGCTCAACAGGTCATGCATTTTTTGCAGTTCATGGATAGATTTGAGGGTGCCTATATTATGCATGTAGATGATATCCAATAGTCACCGCAACCTCCACCACATGTTCCCAATACTAAGGACATGGCCGAGAGATAGCTTTAGTTCTATGATATTCTATCTGATATATTTTGATGTGATGTCCATTTTTTACCTTGTCTACGATGACTTTCTTTGATGATTTGCATATTTTGAGATGTTGATGTACCCCTAACACATTTTATGATATATATATAGACATATGATTTGATTTCCTCATACATGTATTGATGTGATGTTTATGAGATGTTTTTGTTACTTTGATGATGGTTTATGTATGGATGCAGTTCTTTATGGGTTGTATGGATGATGATGGTTTATGTATGGATGCATTTCTATTATGATGATACCATATTTTTAATTTCTTTTCTAATGTATACATGTATGAAATGCAATCTTAATCATGTCATGATTGTGCAATGATGTACTACTTTATATGATGTGACAAATAATATGGATGTTATGGTTATGCATTGTAATGGATATGTTAATGCAATGTTTCTAACATCTCATATATTGAAAAGGTGATTGTCAACACAGGTACTCAATCATGTCTCTATCAATGTGCAGATTGACCACTTGAAAAAGAGAAGATTCACCAATTGGAGCCTCAGATCCTTCACATTGGAGAGAGATAAAGGTATTATAAAAATTTCAACACCATGCATATGCAGATGCAAGACTATCATGAATGTAACCTAAGGTGTAGTCACTGAATTGTAGCTTTGAAATTTTTCATCATCGAGCATTTGGGACATTAGAGTCGATACAATCCTTACTGGTGCCACTATGACCATAAGGATATGAATATGAATTTAATCAAATAAAATGTAGGAAATAAATATAAGAATCAAGGCACAATAGCTAAGATGACCTAAACATTGTTTCCATTTGATATTGCAAGGGTAGACTAGTATCAAGGCATTCAAAGCTGAGATAACCATGAGTGTCATCTTGTGTAAATAGATAGATAGATAACAGGTAAGGAGATAGTTTTGACCTCACCTTGGTGTGAAAGTAAACTAAGTCAAGGGATATGAGGCTATTCCACCTTAACGTGGGAGATCTTATCACATACACCTAGTTTATTTGACATTGTTGGATCATCGGGACCACACCAACAAGCAGTAGACAAAGAAAAAATTAGTGAAAAATAAATGATAAAAGGCATCATACAATGATAAGTTCAACATACTTCAACCAGTTTCAAAGTTTTTTGAATTTGTACATGTATGAGGTGTTTAGAAACACAATTGTGCTTGTGAGTGTGTTGTTCTTTATTGTCATCGATCTGCTATTCAAAGGTTATGTCATGTTATCCAATGTGTGTTGAGAAACACAAATGCATCCAAATAGATAGTGTTGAGAAACACTTTTGGATTGGGGTGTTGAGAAATACCTATTGTGCCAATAGAAAAGTGTCCTTTAGAAATGACAAGATTACTGACTCTGATTGGCTCATCAGGTGATCAAATTTGGTAACCTCTTCCCCCAAGTAATGAATTCCAATTGCGATGACTCAATTGACTCATACTGCTAGGAAAAAGCCAATTTGATTTACCCCGGACTATGACTCTAGATCAATTTCAAGCTAGGAGGGTTCTCAGAAGAACCAAAGTGTCATGAAAGCAACCAAAAGCTATGCACAAACTGAAGTAAAATGGATTTTTCCAAGAATCAACATTGATAGGTGGAGTGCTTGAGTACAAGAGGTGCATGTTTAACAAGTTTTCCCCTACTTGGTAGAGATTCTAATTTTTCTACTAGGGCACCTGTTTACTAGGTTTTCACAAAGGTACTCCTTCTTATTTTGCAAATATTTTTGTATTTTTCCATTTTTTATTTTTTATTTTTTTCCATTTTTTTTTTTTGTTGATTCATCAAGGTGCCTGTTTACCAGGTTTTCACCAAAATGATCATTTTTCAGGACTTTTCTGATTTTTAGATTTTTTTTCAGGATCATATAAGTATGTACATAATACTAGTCACTGAGAATGCATTAGGTTTAGAACTTATTCAAATTGAGAGTTTTGATGGGCTCCCAGGTTTGTTCTCCTTCTGGTGTAGAGAGTAGATAGGTCCCATATACAAATGTTGCAATTATGATATATGGACCCATCCAGTTGGGTTCAAATTTCCCCTTTTGTTCTTGGTGAGATTGGTTGTGGGGATTCTCTCTCAAAAATAGGTTGCCAACCTAAAGGTCTCTTGGTTTGACCTTTTTATTATATCCTCTTGACATTATTTTCTCATAAGCTCTAAGGTGATCGAACGCCACTTGTCGATGCTCATCTGACAGTTCTAGTTCTTTTAGTCGTGAGACTCTATAGTTTTCATCTATGATTAGCATTTGTAGAGAAACCCTCAGAGATGGGAGTTTTTCCTCTATCGGTAATACTTCTTTGCTTCATAGATGAGAGAAAATGGACTTTCCCTAGTAGGCATTTTGATTCTCATTCTTTAAGCCCATAACTCAGGATTGATCTATAAGTTCCAATCCCTTCAAGACTTATTCACAATATGGTGTAAGATCTTCAACAAATTTTTGTTGGAGGCCTTTGCCTAGCCATTCCCTTGTAGGTAGTATATTGAAGAACAATTTTGTTTGTTCTTGAGCTTGTCACAGAGTTCATCCATATTGTTGTTCTTAAATTTTCCTCCATTGTCAGTTATAATGGTTGAAGGAATGTCGTATCTATAGATAATGTGATTCAAATTGAATAGGGCCACCTGTTGGCTAGTATCTTTGATCAGTGGGACCGCCTCAACCCATTTTGTGAAATATTTAGTGGTGGTGATGATGAACTTATGCCCATTAAAAGAAGATGGGTGTATATGACTGATGAGGTCAAATGCCCATTGTTGGAAGGGCTAGTGTGTGATGAATGGAATTAGATCCCTTTTTGGAGCATGTATAAGATTTCCATGTAGGTGGCATTTATTACACATCTTTTCATATCTAACTACTTCATTTTCCATGTCTGGCCAGTAATAACCTGCTCTCAATAGTTTTGAGCCAGAGTCTGGCCATTAGAGTGATAACCACAAAACCCATCATGGACCTCAGCCACTGCACATTTAGACTCATTTTTTCTAGACACCTAAGTAACATACCATCTAGTCCTCATCTATAAAGGTTGTCAGCTATGAGAACATACTGTGAGGCAATGTGGATAAGGTGTCACTTTTCATTGTGGGTAAGCGCATCAGGAATGACCTAAAGGCGTAGGTAGGTGTAGACATGTTTGTATTAGGATGAATCCTATCCTATGATAGTACAAACCATGTGGGATTCAGGGGAGTTTTAAGAAGGGAAATGAAGTTCTTCTACCAGGAATTTTTAGTGGAAGTCTTCTTCTTGTGGTTGTGAGGATGTTAGTGTAGCCATTGCATCAACCACTCTATTCTATGTCCTTAGGCTTCATTGAAATGTGATGTAGGTTAAATATTTTTTGAAATAATCAACCATTCTCTTATAAGGAATGATTTTATCATCCTTAATTTGGTAAACATTGTTGATTTGGTTGATGATGAGCTAGGAATCACCATAGATGTGTAAGTCAAAGATGTTCCATTAATAGCTAGTTTGATTCCATTGACTAAGGATTCATATTCAGTGATGTTATTTGTACAATAGAACAAAATCTTATATGCCTTTGGGATGGAATAGCTCTAAGGAGTGTTGAACAATACAACTACACCTAAACCTTATTGTGTGAAAGATCCATCAAAGAACATTTTCCACAACCTGTGAGTTATGTTCATAATAGAGTCATCTGGAAATTCAATGTTGATAGGGAGATCATCTTGTAATGGAGCATCAACCTGTTGATCTTTAATAGCTTGTCCTTTAATTACTTTGTGTTCAACATATTTGATGTCAAAATCACTGAGGAGCATGACCCATTTTCTAGCCTTCCAATTAAAGTGGCCTTACTCAAAAGATAATTCAATGGATTGATCTTTGCAACCAGCTTTGCAGAATGAGATAACATGTAATGTATCAGCTTCTGAGATGCAAATACAACTATGAAGAAATATTTCTCTATCACTGAATAATTCATCTCATATGAGACCAAGGTTCTACTGATCTAGTAGATGACTCATTCTTTCTTGTTTTCATCTTCCTATGCCAGGAGTGCCCCCAGTGATGTTTTTATGGAAGAGATGTACAAAACCAATGGTTTTCTTGGTGTAGGAGGTATCAATATTCGTGGGTTATCCATGTGACTCCCTTGTGTAGAATATTTGTAAATGGTTGTTCCTTGTCTTCCAATTGTGAGATAAACCTTCTGATAGACTAAATTCTCCCTTGGAGTGTCGTCATCTAACTAATATTCTTGGGTGGTGGCATCTCTAATATTTATTATACCTTTGCAAGATCTACCTCGATTCCTTTTAGGGAGATAATGTATCCTAACAATTTTCCAAAGGTTACCCCGAATGCACACTTCTTTGGGTTTAGTAAGAGCTTGAATTCCTCCATTCTATCAAGAATTTTACCCAAGTCTTGTAGGTGTGTGGATATTTCCATGGTTTTGACAAGTGTATCATCCACATAATATTCCATGTGCTTATGCATCATGTCATGGAAGATTGTTTTGATAGCCTGTTGATAAGTAGCGCATGTATTTTTTAGTCCAAAGGGCATAACATTCTAGTACAAGGTGCCCCAAGTACATGTGAAAGTAGTCTTCTCTTGTTCTTCTGGAGCAATCTTGATTTGATTATACCTAGAGAAACCATCCATTAGAGAGTAAATCTCATACCTAGTTGTCATATCCACAATCATATCAATGTTCAAAAAAGGAAAGTCATCCTTTGGGAAAGCCTTGTTAATATCCCTAAAGTTAGTACAGACTCGTATAGATTTGTCTGGCTTTGATATGGGTAAAATCTTTGAAATCTAGCTTTTTTAGTTCTGCCTTTATCAATAAAGTGACATAAGGGTGCAATTTTGGAGCTTTTGTTTCACTGGTATAACACCCGGTACAATAAAAAGATGGTGCATAATTAGATCTGGATCTAAACCCGACATGTCTGAGTAACTCCATGCAAAGTTGATTTTTTGTCTTTTAAGAATTTAGATAATTCTTTGATCTCTTATGTTGATAATGGTTATGCTACATGAATGATGTGTGGATGCTTTGATCTCCTAATATACACAAGTTGTGTCAGTTCAATCAGTACTAAAGACTGTTCCTAGAAGTGACTAGGCAAGATATCATGTACCCCATCCTTTGGCACCTCAGAGAGGTTTTCACCATCAAATGTGTCTTTTATTTTAACTATTTTGTGTTATGAAACAACCACAATGTGGTTTTCACCTTAAGAACTTCTATTCTTTTTCATTTTAATTTTGTGACTGAGGTACTTGATATCTGCTTCAGTCATATTCATGCTAGGTTCACTGGTGGAAGAAGTTACTGGTTCAACAAAATTTAGGTAGCACGATAGTGCATATTCATTTGGGGAGGTGGGGATGTTTATAGGTTGTTCTTGTAAGCCCTAGTCAATGAGTTCAATTTGTATGAGTGGAATGGATCGACGGGTTCAAGGGTGTTCACAGTATCTTTGTCACAAACTTGGATTGTCAAGTAAAGTTCTATATTGGTACCTTGTATTGTGTTTAAATTAGTAAGATCCCTAACGGCCTTGTCAAAGCCCATGAAATGGATTAGAGGTTCTAACTTTTCATATATAGACCTTGAACCTTCACCTACCTTGAATGGAGTTACATATTGTTGTACCGTATCCACCTCCTTGTCTTGAGTCTCTTCTGATAGACTATCAAACTCATACTCATGAGAGTCATTTTCAACATAGTCTATCATATCTAGGACATGAGTAAAGTCCACTCACTACCCCCCAATTTGGGTGATCTTTGTCTAAAAAATCTTCTATGGTTAAACTCCCATTTTCTACATCAGGATCTTTCTAAGATGTGGTGGCCTCTGGCTAATCAGGAACCACTGGTGATTCTCTTGAGATAGGCTCGTTAGTAGCATTGAACTGTGGTTTTTTTCCTTCTTGTTCATAGAGGATAGACATGACATATGGAGGAATAGTATAAGGATACCCATCTTCCTCGTCAGAATCATCCCACTTGCAAGCGGGTGTGTCGCTGCTTTTTTTTGCTATGTCAAAATCAGCTTAATTTTGCTTCTCTTCGTCTAGATGAACCTTGTTTTTATTTTATTTGTCTAGATTGGATTTTTATTTTTGTGCCTTCTTTGATAACAAACCTAGGCCAGTCATGTCCCTAGACTATCGATGTTCAGTAGAAAGAGGTTCCAGGGGTCCATTTTGGTTACATCTGAGGGGTCCTTTTCATGAATAAACCATTTGTTGAGCTAGTTCATACCCCACTCCATATATTTCTGGGGATATTTCATAGTTTTTTACTTCATTGTTCTTAGGTTCTCTATATAACCATTCCAAAATGGTTTGTTCTTCTTTCTCATCTTCTAATGGTATAGTTGCTTCAACAAAATGACCATCATAGATCACTCTAGTTGGTGTCATGGATGGTTTAATCTCTTTTGAAGGTCTCCCATAGGACCTGGGTGATATTGGAAGAGATATAATTGATAGGACTGGTTCCACTGTGTATCCACCCATACAAGTGTCCTTTATTTTCAGCTTCTTTTCCATTTCTTTCATTAATTCATGGGTTTACTCTGAAGTTGAAGCCTCTTTGTTATGTAATGAGAGTATATGTTGCTTGTCATAGTGCATTGCATGCAAGGCTAGTGTCTATAGGAATATTGACTTTGGCACCATTGAATGGAAACTTGATGCACTAATAGTAGGTGGACAAAACAACTTGCATCTCATGAATCCAAGATCTTCCCAACAAGATGTTGTAGGCCAATGGAAGATCTAATAACTGGAAAATGACCTATCTTTTGACAGGTCCCACTCTAATAGGGGGATTTATGAGACCTTTGGAAGATATCTCTTGTTCATCATATGATTTTATAGTGATTTTGTTCTTTGGATCGATGGCATACTCTGAAAATCCTAGTTTTTCAATTAGCTTGTATGTACAAATGTTCAAACCTGTGCCTCCATCTATCAAGACCTATTTAACTTGAAGCTTATAGATGATGACTTCAATTTGAAAGGGAGTATTATGTGGATGGTTCAAGGATTTTTTATCTTCTTTTGAAAACTATAGGTAGTGTGGCGAAGTCAAATGACCCACCATAGATTGAAACCGATCCAAATCCAAGTCCTTAGGGACATCGGAAGTTCATAAGGCTTTGTCTAAGATATCTCTATGAGCTAGAAATATTTTGATAAATTCAAATATTGAGATCTTATCACTCATTCTCTCCAATTTCTCAATGATGTTATAGTTTTCAACATGGGACAAAGCCAATTGTTTAGACTGCAACACCTTGGAGGTACTCGCAACTAGTTGTTTGTTTGTTGGCATCCACTGTTTGGATGTTGTTGTTTGGTTTTTATATGAAGAAGGGTTGAAATATTCCCCCTTCCTAAGGTGACCTTTACTTGCGCTCGGGTCACAATGTTCGCTATTCTAGACTCTTGATTATCCTTTTTGAAAATGACGATGTAACAGTACTTAAAAGAGACTGGTTCAACCATGTGGATGAATTTATCATCTTAGGTCTTTCACGTATGGTTGATCCTAGCACCTTGTTTAGAGGTTTCCCCTTTTTCAAATTCAAGTAAGGGGTTCTTGAATGCTTTGTGATTGACATTCGTAGCATGGTTGTCAACCGTAATTGTTTCATTATCAATGAGATCTTGAATATCATGTTTTAGTCTCATACAGTTCTCCATTGTATGTCCTTCTTTTTTATGGAGCACATAGTAATCATTTCCCCTCCACCATTTTGGTTTTATCTCTGGTTCGTATGGTTTGGAATTATCTAGCAATGTGATTAGTTTTTTTTTCTAGTAGTCTTTAGAGCTAACTCATAAGATTTACTCAAACGATCGAAATCCCTCTTGCCCTTAACCCAATTTTTATTTCATGAGGTTACTAACCCCTTTGGAGGGAGTCTTCATGGTGTTTTTAAGAGATTTTAGGTCTTTTGAGCCACTCATTAAGTTGAATACTACTGGTTTGGGTTGAGGAGCAACGTGATTGACTACTCCATCATTCATGATTATTTTTGTTCCACTATTTTCTTTTATGTTTAGAACTGGAACTTAATTTGGTTTCTTTAGAAAGGGTAATCTCACCCTTCTGGACAAGCATATTCTCTATCTTTAGTGCACTCTTCACAAGTTGATCAAAAGTGGAGATAAATTGCATTTGAAGGGGGAAATTGTACTCTTTCAGTAGTGTGTTGGTAAATATATCCATCTTTTTAGACTCAGGAATGAGTCATTGATATCTAGAAAAGACTCTTCCCCATTGCTGAAGAAAAGTCAAGAATAGTTCTATTTGTTATTGAATATTGTATAGATTGATCATAGATATAGGATTCTATATGTTATATGAATACTATTGTAGAAATAGATTCATCAGTTCATCAAAAATTTTCATTCCAGTGGGCAACTTTGAAAACCACTACATAGCTTGACCACCTAGAAGTTGGGGAAAGAGATGCATGAGATACTTCTACTCATGCATAAACTCTGTACCTAGGGCACAAAATTCCCAACTGTAATATTGTGGATCAGAATGACCATTGTACTTGTCAAATCAAGGAATTTCTACTCTGCGTGGAAATGGAGGTAAGTATAAGTCTTTGTCAAGAGGAAATGGACAAATTGTGTCCATAGAGAATTTTTTCGTTGGTTTCTCTCTTTCCTATTTTATTGCTTTCATCTCAATTAGTAAGGCTTGTAGTTTTTTGTCCATGATTTTCATAGGAGTTTCCTATTCTCTGGCAATGACATCTTTAGCCCTATAAAGAGGGGGAAGTTGGGCTCCTTGTTGAGCCAATTCTAGAAAGTAGTTATCCTTGTCTCTATTCAAGAAAACCCTCATTACCTTGAGGAATTCTTTGTCTTATGTACATTTGGTAACCTCCTCCTCATCGAATTCAAAATCTCTTGAAGGGTCTTGATAATTAGCACCTCGAGCACTAGCATCATGGTTACTATGCCTAGACCAATCTCTCCCTCTTCTTTCTTCTGATATTTTTTAGTTATGGTGATCTATCATGGGGGAAATTGACTTGTGTTTGGTCCTTACTTTTTCCTCTAAAAAAGGGTTTTCCTCAAACTGTGAACATTTTCCTTCTTCTGGGTAGAGTGTTCTCAAAGAACTCCTAGTCTAGACAATCATTAATTGTTTGAATCACCTAACAAGTGCTAGAAAATACCGACATGTTAACTAAGTCCAAGATCAAATGAGGATGACAACAAGATATGTGCAACTGAGAAGGAGAATCAAATACTCCAATCTTAATTCAAGGTTAACAAACCCGCACTCACAACTCAGAATAAAGATAATGTAGATAAGAGACAATTGAACAACTATGGACTGATCTACGGACTAGCCTGACAAAATTGAGGGTTTGTGACAACAAAAGTAAGACTAATCAAAAGATTGTAATCGAAGAAAATAATAGCATGAGTTTTTTATTTGTGGCTAGGGACCTACAATGTAGTACAGAATGTGGATAGATATCTTGAGTACAACAAAAACCAAGTTAACTGTTTCAACTTAGATATTTTGTGTTTATTTTATAATTTCTATTTTTTTTACATTGTTATTTCAGTTTGTCAAACACTTCAAACACAGTATGATAACACAAAAGTCATAGCAAGTAAACTCTTACACCTATTTGGTTGTAAGGATGATACGTGTTTGAATCCTCTTACAATATAATACCCATTTAAATTGGACAAATACAAGCTTGGTAGCACTAGCTCCCCTCCACGACACACACTTCTCAGGCCTACCAAGCTTCAAATTTCTCAAGATCTGAGGATCTTGATAAATTTATTGTCACAAAATAAGGGTTACATGAGAGGTTTCTTAGGCATGTGCATCTCACAACACATGTATCAACAAGTAGAAGGTTTTTGGCTACTACTGTAATGTTTTTTAGTAATGATCTATATTTGAATGTATCCTCTATGTGCACGCAAGCACGATTGAGGCTAATAACCCCATAGAGAACCTTAGCACAAGCAGTCATGGTAATGTGATTGAGACCTAGAGGCCCTAATTTGTGTTAGATGAGAGCTGAGTATAAGCTCAAATGCCATCCATCTTCTGAGACTTTGGTCTCAAGGAAGCATTTGATTATAGTAAATTAGAGTAGCTTGGCGTTAGCCCGTTCTCACTTGGGTCATTCTCCAAGGGTGAGTAATTTTTCCCACTTGGACATGACCTCTACAAGATAATCACACAAAAAGTGAATGAAGAAAATGCCTCTATATTTCTCATCATCCCTAGAAGGTTGAGAGAATAGTCTCCTAACATTCTTTCCATTCCTAAAACACAAAGTGCATGTTCATTTTAGAAAGTCTAGCATGTGAGGTTCCTAATTTATCAAAAATAACACAGAGAATGTTTGGTTGATCTACGATCAAGGAAACCTGCAAGAAAAATTCATTAGTATTTTTGTTTTGAATTCTTTTGTAGCGTCCTACAAACCCCTGTTAGGCTGTGATCAGAAAAACAACAACCAAGAAATCCCATCAGTGTTAGAAATCTAAAAAAAAACTTGCAGTTTTAAAAACTAGAGTACATGAACTTGTATGAGTTTCATAGAGACTGAATATGAGACACATTGGGTTCTTATACGAGCTGTAGTTACATGTGGTTACTCATATTGAACTATATGGGTACTCATACGAGAAACTGGGAAACATAACACAGAGTAGAATATCAGGAAAACTTGTTTTTTTAAAGCCATGAAATAGTAACTCATACGATTTACAAAGTGACTCAATACAAGAATCACTAGATTCCACTACAAATTTCTGTAGTTACTTGCAATTACTTATATTGGGCAATACAGGTCCTTGTATGAGAGACTGAGAAAATGTACAGAGTAGAATGTCTGAAATCTGAAAATAAACAAAGAAAATGAGACAACAAAATATTGTATGCCCCACGGTGGGTGCCAAAAATGTGCATGTGAAAATGCGTCACCTATACCCATTACACACACTTGAATGAATCATTGCATGGCTAATCTATTCAAAAAATGAAATTAAAGAAAGGACAATAGATTAAATTAAAATTGACTTATTTCCTTTTAGTAGGAAAGAGTTTGGATTTTTCTCTCAGGTCATCGCAAAATCTATTGACTACACATGTTCTAAATGAAGGATTTGCAACTAAATGATTAAGCTATATGATATGAAAGATATAGTTTGTTGTTAATCTAAGACTAATTAGGATCAGTTTTAAACCCAAAATAAAAGCTTGATTGATTTATTTTAAGCCCAAATCCAAATGTGCTCTAGATTTGAAGTTTGAATGTTTTGAAGACAAATTAACTAACAATAACAATGCTAATTAATACAAACTAAATGAATAAATACTCAAATATGCTAACTGCTCCAAATGCCAAAAATTCTGTAGAATAATGATATATCAAATTTCATGGATCCTTTGTGAGGAAACGAAGCTCACTTTTATAGAAAACCTCTCTCCAATTGAAGATCGAGATTGAAAGATGAAGAGCGGACAAGATTCAATTCAATGAATAACAATCCATGTGCTCAGAAGATGATTGGTTGAGAGAGTCAATTGACTAAAATGAGTGATCAGTCATTTTGGAAACTTCCAAAATCAGTTTTTAGTTAACTGGATTGTTTCCAAAATGAGAAATAGAATAGAATTAGTTAACTGAACAAAATAGATTTCTTTCTATTTTGATGTTCAGTCAACTGAAATGATAACATAAGATGCATTTTTTTAAGATTTAAATTGATTTTAAATGCATTTTTACTCAAATTCATTAATTTAATTCCATTTGAATTTAACTGACAATTTATTTAATCAACATTAATTAAATAAATAACATAAAGTTTATTTGCCAATGTTTTATGATTTTAGGAATTAATTAATTAATCAAGTGCGATGATAGATTAAGACCTAGGGTTAAGGTCAGATTAGATTGAAGATGTTGAATTGACTTGAGGTTTAGGACTTAGGATGATCAAGATTAGGATTTTCTTGAAAGAAGATTGAGATTGGGGGTCTAGGGTTTATATGACCATTTTTAGGTCATTATAGATCTTTCTTCTTTTATCCCTTTCTTGGCTACTCAAAGGTTTCAATTCGCTAGGAGAAAAATTCACACATCATGTCCAGTTGACATTTTTTTTTGAGCATATTGATCTTCTCTTTTAGAGGTATGTGGAAAGATTCATTTGAGGTGACATTTCTCCACCTTTGTAAGAATGAGGTGAATTTATCACTAGTATTTTGTTTGGTTGTGCAGAGATCCATTAATGTTATTTCGATGACAATGTTGTGTGAATAGTTTGATATGAACTTTTCAGCTAGTTCATTCCAGGATCGTATCCCAGGAGGAATTTTGGAAAACCAACCTATGGCTGGCTCACATGGACTACACAGAAAAATTATCATCAGGTAGGTGTCATCGTATGCCACTTCTATGAAATCTATGAAGAATTCCCATATGTGATCTTGGGGATCACCCTTTTCCTTATATTTATCAAATTTAGGCATCTCAGAACTGCGCGGAAAAGGTGGCATGTGCAATATCCTATCAAATGGGTGAGGAATAAGATCTGCAATAGTGTAAGACCTCTTAGGATCTATTGAGCAAAGGCTTCAGTGGGTATCGATGTATATGGAACTGTGTTAGGATCACAAAATGTTGCTCCATTGTTATAAGATGGTGCCTGATTGTATGAGGGCCCATAGCCTAAGTTCGTGTATGTCGTAGGAATATGTGGTGGAATGTACCGAGGCTATGGATTATACTAAGGTTGTAGCACATGCATAGGTTGTGGAAGATACTGAGGTTATGGAATTGATTGAGGAGATGGTTTGTATGAAGTTTGTTGTTGAGGTGGTGGAATATATGGAGGTTGCTACTAAGTTGGTGGGATATAAAAAGGATGTTGTTGAGGTGGTGGAATGTATGGAGGTTTTTTTTGATGTGGTGCTATAAGGTTGGAAGTGTTAGGCCCGATTACTCCATGATGTTTCAAAAAAGAAGATAGAATCCTTGAGTAGTTGGGGTTGATGGGAATTTGTTATTGAGGTGCCCCTTGACTGATTTGGGGGACTCCTATCAAGAGACTGGTGGGATTGTGACCTTGTGGATCTATATTAGATGTACCTTCTAGATGAGTTGAGGTCATTATGGAAAGTGTTGCTATGGTTCTAGGCATGCTAGATATGTGTGGAAAAGTTGAAAAGAGAGGGTTGTCAAGTATTGGATACCTGGTATGGTGGAAGACTTGGTCACTTGGAATGCGCTTCGAGTGGGATTGGTAGAAGGTAAAATGAAATTGATTGGGAGGGGTTCTATGGAAAAAATCCTAGATGGTGGCATGGTAGTGGTTTCTAGTATGGAAAAAGTGTCGAATCTAGTTTGGCACCATTCTATGCAAGAATTTTGAAGTATGTATCAAGGCTGGTGGTCAATAGTGATCCCACAATAGTCACTATGCAAGGATTTTCTAGGGCATCATTAACTTCTTCCCTGTCATTGCATTTAGCCCTAGTGTTCTCAAATGAGAATTCATCTTTTTGTGGAGGGACAAGGGGTAACTATTTTATGTCAATATGTGTTTTCTCATGACACTAAATAGTCTCTAAATTGTTGAAATCCAATCATAGGTCCTCTAAATAGGAACATCAAATTCTCTTTGGGATCACATCTGGGTTCTTTTTGGGATCCATTGTGCCTTTTCTCTTTTGGGATCTTGTGAACGACATATGCAGAGGATAAATGCAACCTAGTTTGTTTGGATTTTCTGATAATAAGATGTTGATGCAATCTAGGAATGAATGACTAGAATGATGCCTAAGATGCAGGTAAGATGACCTAAGAAAGATTAGAAAAAAATCCAAGATAAACCCTCTAAGGAAAGACCTAAATTATTATGTGGACCATCTTGACTTCAAAAAGGTAGGACAAATATGATTGATACTAACAATGATGTCTATCTAAGACAAGTGTTAACCAGAATGATAGGTGCCTAAGCCAAGGCAAGAGATGGTGACTGAATTTTGACAAAGCCAAGGTAATTCACAAGACCACTACGGGAATGTCCTAAGAAAATGCACCCTCTAATCTGCAAAAACTCTAAAAGGTGGAAAACTTAACCTCTAGGAAATGCAAGCTATGCTTTTGAAATTTTGAATTTTCAGAACTATAATGATGATTATGCAAAAACAAAATGCATATGAAAGATTATACTCTAGGAATGATGTTAAAAATGAGGATGAATATGCAAGGGAATGTCGATCACTGATTTTCATGATAAGAGATAAGCCGAATGTTTTGGGATCTATGTTTGATGAATCTGTTTGCTTCTATGATAGTATGCTGATAGGACAATATTGTAGGACCAATGTTTGAGATGTGTACAAACTCAACAATCACAAAACTCAGTGTAGTTGTAGGACTAACTCAATAAAAGAAATGATCAGTCTATGTTCAAAAAAAAATTCAAGCAACAAGTTTTCACATAGTCAACACAATGAAATGATATTAAAATTAATCTATGGTGAAATTGACTTCAAATGTAATGTTATAGGCCTATTGCTTGGATGTTTGTCAGCTCACACATCCATTTTCACACTACTAGGATATGAAGATCCACATTGTAGGTGCCTGTGTTTTTGCCTTTGCCTAGGATTGTTGTTGTGCTAGTGAAGATCTCTTTCACCAACACAATACCATAGGACACATATGATGGGAATCTTGGGGGGAAATTCTACAACCCCTTACACTATAATAAGAAATTTGATTTAGAGGTGAACTGGGTGGGTCTCTAATTAACCAGGTTGTAGTAAATTCTGTGGTGTCTACCCAATCAATTTGTACATGTGTGAAAGACTTAAGTCTCTAGTTAACCATGCTGACTACTTAGGGATATTCGCCCGATCCAAACTTTCATTAACACACCTTGCCCAAGATTGTCTAGATATAAGACATTTAGGGATTTGGACCACATCTTGTTTATATACCGGTCAGAAGGTTACCAATTTGAGGTTGTCCTCTGAGGAAGAAGAACTTTCTCCAGATAGGTCTTTCTAAAAAATTAAAAAGGTTTTTAATCTAACGAAATGTGCAAGTACACCAAAGACTCAAAACACAGGGTTAATCAATTACGCTCCATAAAGTAGAATGTTTGTTAGTCTAAATAATTCATACAAGCACACGGGATAATTTTAAGCACTAAACCCAATGAGGGTTTGATTTTTTAGTTTTATGCACCAAATCTAGATATACTTTGCTTTAATCCAATTCTTAACCACTCGTCAATTTTAAGCACCAATTTAAAATATGAGATTGTGATGTTTGAGCATACACTGTTCTTTTTAAGCACCAAAAGATGAATGAATTGATTTTAGATTTGAGTAAAATTTAAGTTGTTTCCATGTCACAAGCTATCAAGAAATTGTTAGTACCGAAAACCCTAGCAATTAGTTCTGACAATCCACAATCATGCTAGTGCTGATATAATAACAATTGAATTTCTCAACAATTTCCCTCACCTTGTCCAAATAAGTGTGTATAATAAATTTGTATCTGATCTATTCTTCAAGTTTCTCAATTCTCAATCTACGTGTTGGTCCTTTGTTTTGATTAATTTCTCATTCTATTTTAACGATTATCACATGCGCATGCACACAAAAAGAAAAAGTTTATCCCCAAAAAAATAGAAATGAAAAGAAGTAATCCCTGCTAAAAATCACTGAGCTTTCCAAAAAACAAAAAAATTCTTTGATTTGTGCCCTAAGGACCACTTTTATCATAATAGACCAATTTTCAAAGATCTATTATTTTTGGCAATTATTTTTCATCAAAATAAAAATTACAAAGAAAAGACCCACTGTAGAATTTCAAGACCTTTCCAAAAATGTAAAGTTTTCAAAATAAAACATGGATTTGTGCCCAATTTTTTTTGAAATATTAAAAAAAATTACAATAAAACAAAAAAAATCCCCAAAAAACCAATTTTTGGATTGTGGGCTCTTTATGTCAATACAAAGCTACAAAAAAAATTTCATAGAATAATTCCTTAATTTGTGCCCTCAAGACACATTTTATCATAACAACCCAGTTTTTAAAGATCTAATTTTCTTGCAAATATCTCTCATCAAAATTAAAATCACAGAGAAAAGACCCCCTATAAAATTTTAAGACCTTTCCAAAATATAATTTTTTCAAAAAAAAATGTTGATTTGTGTCCAAAAATGGTTTTTTTAATGAAATATTAATTTTTTTTATAAAAAAATCCAAAAAATATGAATTTTAGAATTTAGGCTCACTATATTTGCACCAACCTGCAAAAAATATTTCAAGTAAAAAATAAAATATGTTTGCAAGATATGACCAAATCTTCACGTTGGGTTCACTAATTGTAATTTAGGATATGTAGGTACCTGTAGAAGCCTACAATAACATCAATAATCTCAATCACAAAGATATTTGTTAAGAAATTAGTATTCCCAATATCTAAAAAGGAAGCAAATAACAATATGCATAATCATCAAATAATAATGAAATCAACCAAAACACAAGAATGCAAACCAAAAGTCCTCCTTTGTTGTTCTCATTCTCTATGTAATATGGGCTCTCAAAAATTGAGTGCTCTATGTGCCAGCATGAGAATTCAAAGCAATTGTGGTTACCAAATATGAAAAACAAGCTCTCATTATATAGATTTTAATCAAGATTCCATGATTGGTGGGTTGATTGGTTGTGATTGAAGAGTTGAACTCAGAGTGAGTGGGAGTTGGAACTCTGTTGATTGCATGTTGATAAAATGGATGGATATGTCAAGAGGATAGATTCAAGAGTTGAACTTAGAGTGAGTGGGAGTTAAACTCAATTGATTACATGTGTTTGAATAGATGGAAGACTTAACTGATTTGATTTGAGGAGGTGGAGTAGAAGAATAGATAACTTGATTTAATTGATCAGTTAGAAGAGAGTATGGTGGAATTAACTGAAACTTATAATTGAGAAGATAATTATGATTAAATTAATAAAATAATATGTTTATTTGCACATGTGAGAAATATAAATAAATAATTAATCTTTATTTATTTATTTATAAGAGGAACAATTAGTTTTGATTAAGGCAAAATCATGTTTTGAAGGGGCCCCAAAACCCTTTACAAAAGCTCAAGAAAGATAAGCATTAAAGAATGAAAGATGAAACAGCCGCTGAAACTAAGCAACACCAACTAAGACAAAAAAAGAGAAAACAACAAGACAAAACTATTGAACTACCAGCAGAAACCTCCAACGGACACCAAAAGACCAACACACAGAAATGATCAACAAAAAGAAAGCCCCTAGAGGTTAATCCATCTACTTCAAGAAGACAAAAATGTCATCTTCCATAGAATACATCCTCTGAATACACACCTTTAGATTCATCAGGTCATTGAGAACATTGGGGACTTTTTCTTCATACTAGCTTTGGTTCGCTTTCCTGGTCCAGAGACTTGACCAATAGTCTCAGATGCCTCCAGATCCACATTTGTTGTGTTTTTTTCTTGGCGAATACCTTCTAGCATTGAATAAAGAGCTGTGAGGTTGTCCGTGTATGCACCCTAAAATGGTCGCCTAGACTTTGGGCCCCATTTATTATTTTATCATTTTATCAAATTTTTGAATCAATGTTTTGGAACATTTTCAATTAAAATCAATTTCCTTGATCAAATTGTAATTAATTCAATTATTCAATTATTTCAATCTTTCCTAAGGTTTGATCATTTTTATTTATTTAAAAGATTTAATTTTCTTTTTAATTAAATAAAATTCTTCGTATTTAATTAAAAGATTTAATCTCCCTTTTAATTAAATAAAATTCCTCTTATTTAATTAAAAGATTTAATCTCCCTTTTAATTAAATAAAATTCCTCTTATTTAATTAAATTCAATTCCTCCTATTTAATTAAATAAAATTCTTCTAATTTATTTAATTGAAAAAAAACCCTTCTTTTAATTAAATAAATAAAAATCCCCACTTAAAGCACTTTATTTGATGAAAAAAGAAATAAATTAAATTAAAATATCTTTTTCATCACATCTTCCTAAGTGGTGGGTTTTTGCCTCTTAATCTCAACCATTGATCAATTATTTTTGCCTCTTAATCTCAACCGTTCACTTTCTTATATAAGGAGACCTCTCCTTCTCATTTTGATATTAGAGTTTTTAGTATTGTTATGTTGCAGGTTTGGAGAGCAATTTTGGAGGAGCATTTGAGCATTTGAGCTTGTATATTGCAACTTCTCTCTTCTTGTCTCATTCCTTCTTGCATTCATGGCTATTCATATAGATTAGAATCATATTTATTTTCATAGATTAATCTTGCATTTGCATTTCCTTTCATAAATTAATATGCATTGTTATCATTTAGATTAATTTCCTTTTATGCATTGTTATCATTTAGATTAATTTCCTTTTATGCATTGCAATCATATAGATTAGATCTCATTTTCATGCATTCAAATCTCTCGTTTCATGGTGTATTTGCAATAGACACAACTAGGTCTATCT
>MU224219.1:762463-776318 GCA_018584345.1 Thuja plicata
GATTAATATGCATTGTTATCATTTAGATTAATTTCCTTTTATGCATTGCAATCATATAGATTAGATCTCATTTTCATGCATTCAAATCTCTCGTTTCATGGTGTATTTGCAATAGACACAACTAGGTGTATCTGAGGGCCTTCATTTTACATTTTTACACATCCATGACTAGAGAGCTATGGATTGATATTTGAGGCCTCATTCTTGAGCAACCTTGAATGGAATGATTCATAGAAGTGTGTCAATATTTTAGCACACAGTCCGTAGAGGCTTTCATTCCCTCATGATTAATATAAACGATCTTCTTCAGGATTTCCTCATTTTTATCAAGTTAAGCTTGCATCTTCTACATTTTATCATTAAACATAGTCTCCACCTCCATATTATCCTACCGTTGGATCTCATTATTCTTATCCTCTGATCTATCTCCCACCTCCCTATTCTCTTCTTTTTTGTTTTCCATACTCTAAAGGAGGTTTTCAAAATTTTCAGCGAGGGCCTAATGATTAAGGTGGAGATCCTTAATTCCATGAAAAATCCATTTATCCATTCTAAATGAATGGATAGACTTAGCTTTTTATGTATAGAGGACCTCCACATTGAGATCCCTTTTATCAGTAAACTCCTCCAAATTAAGAGAAGAAGAATCTTGCTTCTTCACTTCCTCCTCTTGGTAATGTTGGTTTTCCTCAGGGCCCTCGACCTCATTCCCTAGCACAGAGTGGCCATCTCTTTTGATAGAGTCTTCATAATAAACCAAGGTACCTTTTTCTTTAGGATTATGATGCTTTTCACTCTCCAAATGGGTACTTACCTTCCCCTCGTCTTGACTCTTGTCACCCTTTCGGTCCTCTTAGTTAACCTCCTCTTTCTTCGTATTGACCTTTTTCTCAGTTTGCATCAAAGACCCAGTAAAATTAAGGATAGGGCTCTCTTCCATATCAGTAGAATCTTCAATCTTCATCCCTTCCTCAACATCTATAATAACCTCTTTTTTCTCAATAATAGAGGCATTTTTTCCCTCTACAAAGTCTTCTTTCCTAGGATTATCCTCGACCTCTATTGCCTTCAACTCCAATAAAGCAACATTATCTAGATTAGTTTCTTCTTCATCCTCATCTGTTTCCATATCCTTTTCCTCATCAAACGTGAGTCCTGAAGTACTAGGTTCAGTTTTGGGTTTTTTTACAGAGGACTGTGTTCTCTTTCTTGAACTCCCCTCATTAGAGTCACTAGTTTTTAACTTCCCTTTATCCCCTTTTATCTCAATAGACTTCTATCCATCCTCTAAGATTTTATCTCTACAGTACTCATATATTAGATAAATGAGACCATCATGCATAATCGGCTTTCTCATATTATTCTACTTTTCTTTTATACTATTATTTAGAGAAGAAAGAAGTAAGAAATGGAAAGAAACCCTATCTTTGTGTTTAAAATGATTAAGAAAAAGGAAGTCAAAATTATAAACCCTCATGAATCTACCATCTACACTGAAATATTCCATAATCACCCTCAAAATTTTGGCCCAAATTGGTTTAACCTGGCTACTCTCATAGAAATCTGACTTACCTTTCACCAGAATAGCCTTTTCCTTATCAGATTTTGAGAACATCTTCACTGCCTTGTTAGAAACTTTCATTTCCTTGAAAAATTCATACCAGATAGAGGAAGATCAATTATCTCAGCAATCAATTCAATAGAGAGCATGATATTCTTACCACAAAGAGAAACTAGGCCATTATTCCATCCTTCAGAATATTTTTTGTGATGTCTTTATCATAGCCATGCAGCTTCTCCAAATACGGCATAACCCCACTAGCTTAAGCTTGTGCCATACCTTCACCTCATTTTTCCATGCATAAGAAATGGGTTCTTCTCTTTTCAAGTCACCTCCCATCTTGATAGATACGGTAGAATTTCCCAAAGAGAAATTGTTGTGATTAACTACAGAGGAAGCAATGAAAATTAACACCCACAATATGTATTTTAAATAATCCTTCTTAATTTCTTTCTGTTGTTCCAGATGATTTTTTGAATTATTGTGGCTATCGAGGAGGCTAGACGTCTTTTCTATCATTACTCAAAATCACTCCACCTTTATTGTTAATCTTGTCATATCTAATGAGATGACGTATGATCTCATTCATATCCTTTTCACCTATACAATTTGTATTATCATTACTTTTAATGCCCTAATTAATTAGTTATGCCATCTTCCACCTTATTTGCTTCATGATAGACATGGGAAACGTAACATTTATCAAAACTTTGGATAGTTCTTTTTATTTATTTAATTGTATGATGTATAGACCATGAGGATTTTGTTGATGACAATTATTCAATTGTGTATTGTCATTGATGTTTACACAAATATAGTGATATTACACAAATGTCTACACCCAAACCGACCATAGTCAATTTATGCCAAGCACTCCTAGGCATTGAAGAAGACCAAAGTGATTTTCAATTCTAACCGAGTTCACTCGGGCATTACAGTGTTGGTTGGGCATTGAAGGATTTTAGTATTGACCGAGTTATGCTTTTAGTGACAACCGACTAACAGCAGTTTATATTTTATGGTTAATTGGTTATATGCAGCCAACAAACTTAAGTTTTATTACTTATTTGGAAGGTTATTAAGGCCAACTTGACAAGGCTTATCATATATATAAGGTCAAGTTTGGATTGAAGAAGTGTGATATGAAGAGATATGTGTGTTCATGAAGTGTGGAGGAAAAATCAAATGGGATTCTGATTGAGGATAGAACATAAAGAGATGCAATATAATATTTGATCAGTGAAGATCAAGTATCTAAATCTAGAATAGAGATCTAAATCAGCAAAGATAGTTTCTTCTCAAAACAGGTCAATCCATTGTTACTCTCTAACAATTGTAGCAGTGATCTAAATCTCTTAATAGATTAGACTTAACAGACTTTTGTAAATCCTCTCACAAGGTGAAAGTTCTACATTGAAGTGTTTGAAGACCTCTAACAAGGCCACTCCTTATAGGGTGTTTAAATCCTCTAACAGGGTCACACCTAACAGTGTTTTATTGTAACCTTTAATAGGGTTGGCTCCTAACAGGGCTCACTTTAGAAGAGTGAAAAATAGTGACTAATTACAATTGGTGGTTTTTCCCATATTGGGTTTCCATGTTAAATCTTGGTGTTATCTATGTACATGTTATTTTCTTTATGGTTTGTGTTTCTGCAATTAATCACTAAAAGATAATCACAGTTAATATCTTAAGATTTTCTATGTAAACCGAGTGACAGTAGAATATCTATGTTAACCGAGAAAGAGTGATAAATTTGTTTAAGAAATCTATGGGACTTGGAATTGTTTTTGTAGTAACTAATTCACCCCTCCCCTCTCAGTTACTCAACTCATTTCCAACAATTGGTATCATAGAATTTGGTTCTTATAGGGAAATTTTCAAGTGCTTATAGGGAAGGTTTCAAGGCCTAAGCTAAAGATCAGATATGTCTTACAGAAGGGAGATCCCCAAGCTTAACAAGGAAAACTTTGTTGCATGGAAAGATTTGATGAGGCTACATCTATCTACTATTGGAGATACTGGTTTGCAATTCTTGGATCACAAGTATGTGGAAACCCCAAGACCTATGTCTATGGAACAAATGGTGGACATGAAGCATCATAACATAATGATGATTGATATTGCTTCTTCATTCAACTATTCCAAATTTGGTGAAATCAAGGACTGCCCTATTTCCTATGATATGTGGAACAAACTGCATGAAATCTATGGAGGAGATGACAATGTAAAGAGAAACAAATCATAAAGTCTCAGAGGTCAGTTTGATCTGATGAAAATGAAAGAAGGAGAAGACATTACAAAATAAAGTGAAAGAATCAAGAAAAGTGTTAGTGCAATCAGAGCTGTCGGTGGAACAATTAAAGACAAAATAGTGGTTAGTAAGGTATTGATAACTTTACTTCCTATTTATGCAATTATATTTTTAGCTATTCAAGAGATGAGATGCAGTAATGATATAACTCTAGATGGATTGGTTGGAAGACTTACAACTTTTGAGTTGGAAAACTTTGACAATTATTCTCCTAATCCTAGCAATATTGAGTCTGCATTCAAAGCTAAATTAAACCTTGGAAAGATGAAAGGAAAAGAGATTGACAGTGATAGTGATGATGATTCTGATGATTAAGATCTTGAAATCATTGAAGCATTACTTACAAAGAGAGCTACAAAAGGAAATGGATAGTACAAAGAAAGAATACCATTGATTTTCTTTTCATGTGATGAGGTTGGTCACATTGTTTCTAAGTGTCCAAACAAAGAAGACAAAGGTGAGAGAAAGTTCAACAAGTACAAAGGCAAGAAAGATTAAAAGAGTTACAAAAGCTACAAGGATAAAGGTAAGAAATCTTGGTATATTGCTAAAGATTTTGATAGTGATGAAGATGAAGATGAAATGGTTTACATTTCTATTAAGGATGAGTCAGACAATGAATATAATGAAAATACTGCACTTTACTCTCATATTAGCAAGAATGACACCTGGATAATTAATAGTGGTTGTTCTCACCACATGACTAGTGATAAAACCAAATTTGAACATCTTGAGCACTATGATGGTGGGAGTGTTAGTTTTAGGAATAATGAACCCTGCTATGTGAAAGGTAAAGGTTGTATTTCTATAACTGAAGGAATCAAATGAGATAATTCTTATTGGGTTGAAGGACTAAGGCATAATCTACTAAGTGTAGCACAGCTAAATAACATTGGTTCCAAGGTAGAATTCATGAATGGTAAGTCCAAGCTACTAGATGGTAAGGGAAACCTAGTTGGAACTGGCAGGCAAACAAAAGGTAATCTATTTTATCTTGATCTCAATGAAAGTTTATATTTTATTGCATAAGTAGAAGAAAGATGGTTATGGCATAAAAGGTTGTATCATGTGAATTTTGATAACCTGATCAACATAAGAAAGAACAAAAGAGTAAGAGGTATTCCTATTTTGAAGAAACCTGAATTAGCAATATGCAAACAATGTCAAATTAGGAAGATGGGCAAAACTAGTTTCAAGAGCAAGAATTACAATATAGAAGAAGTCTTCAAATTAGTGCATACTGATTTGTGTGGACCAATTGGAAAAACAAGTTATAGAGATGAGAAGTATTTCATTCTATTTGTTGATGACCATTCTAGAATGATGACTATTATTTTTCTCAAAGAAAAATCGGAAGCTTTTCATAAGTTCAAATGGTACCCTTCCAGAGTTGAGAAGGAAATAGGAAAGAAACTTAAAAGCCTAAGATCTGATAGAGGAGGAGAATAAATTTCTAATGATTTTAATGAATTCTTCAATGAAAGAGGAATCAAGAGACAAGTATCTACCCCAAGTACACCACAGCAAAATGGTATAGCAGAATGAAGGAACAGATCCATTATGGATTGTGCAAGAACCTTGATGATTGAAAAGAATGTTGCTACCAAATACTGGAAGGAAGCCATCAGCACTGCAATTCACACTTTGAATCGAGTTCAACTGAAGAAAGGTAATGAGAAGACACCTTTTGAATTATGGTATGGCTATAAACCTAATGTTTGTTATTTCAAAGTATTTAGAAGTAAATGTTACATCTTGAAGGAAGAAAGAAATGGAAACTTTTATGTTAAAGGTGATGAAGGTATATTCATTGGCTAATCCTGCAAAAGCAAAGCATATAAATGTTTGAATCTTACTACTCATAAAGTCATAGAAAGTGTGCATGTAAATATTGACGAGTTTGCAGAGAGAAATGAAAAACAAAGCAGTAAAGAGCCTAAGGACTACAGGAAATTTGTGTATTATGAACCTGATACTATACCTAAGATAGAGGCAATGGTGATTGGACAGCAACCATGTCAACTACTGAATTCATCAACACAAACCTTATTGCAACCTGTGCAACCTGAGATTCTAACTGTTGAAACCGAGTCATGGATAGAGGAAATTGAGTCTCAGACTGAAGAAAATGAGTCATAGATAGAGGGAACTGAGTCACAGAAAAAGGAACCTAAGTCACAGATAAAGTCACCTGAGTCTCAGACAGTGGAACCCAAGTATCAGACAAAAGAAAAGAACAAAATATTTGAGCATGGTGAACATAGTGGAGAAATCCCAGAATCAAAGAGGAAGGAACCTATACTTGCAAATTATGTTAGAAGGCATCATGCACTTGAACAAATAATTGGAGATTAGATAGAAGATATAATGACAAGGAACAAAATCAAAGGTACATTTTTGTTTAGTGAAATTGAACCTAGAACTGTTAAAGATGCATTGAGTGATGAAAGTTGGATCGAAGCAATGGATGAAGAGATTGAGCAGATAGAAAAGAACAAAACCTGGACTCTTGTACCTAGACCAAAAGATAAGAATGTTATTGGTACTAAGTGAGTTTTTAGAAATAAGATGAATGAAAAAGGATAAGTTTCCAGAAACAAAGAAAGATTAGTATGTAAAGGATATGCTCAAGCAGAGGGTATTGATTATGGAGAAGCTTTTTCTCTTGCTGCAAGACTTGAAGGAGTCAGAACTCTTCTGGCATATGTTGCACATAAATAATTCAACGTATATCAAATGGATGTAAAATCTGCATTCTTGAATGGAATTATTGAAGATGAAGTCTATATTGAGCAACCTGAAGGTTTTTTAGATCCTAACAAAAGGAATATGGTTTTCAAACTGCATAAATCATTGTATGGACTGAAGCAAGCTCCTAGAGCCTGGTATGAAAGATTGCATGGTTACTTGATAAGTATTGGATTTTAGAGAACTAATGACAATAGTAGCTTGTACATCAAAGAAGGACCTTAGAACAAGATACTATTAGCAGAGATATTTGTTGATGACATACTATTTACTGGACATGATGATTTATCCAAAGCATTCTCTGAAGCTATGAGTAAGGAATTTGAGATGTCTATGTTTGGTGAAATCAAATTTTTGTTAGTTTATGAGTTCATCAGATGAAGGATGGTATCTATATTACTCAGTCTAAACACATCAAAGAGATACTGAAGAAATTTGGGATGGAAGATTCCGGACCTGTTGGGATACCTATGCCTACTGGACATAAGTTGTCGAAGTATGATGATTCAAAGGAGGTAAATCAGACTACCTACAGATCCATGATTGGTAAACTTCAATATGTTGTTCACACTAAAATTGATATTGCATTAGCAGTCGGTATTGTTGCAAGGTTTTCATTAATCCTAGAGAGAATCATTTGATGGCTATCAAAAGGATTCTGAGATATCTTAAGGGTACTAAAGATTATGGATTATGGTATAAGAAAGGAGGAAACATTGATTTGAAGAATTTTACTGATGTTGGTTGGGTAGGAAGTGTTGATGACAGGAAGAGCACAAGTGGTGGAACATTATTTCTTGGGAATAGGTTAGTCTCCTGGACAAGCAAGAAATAGAACTGTGTTTCTCAGTCTACAACAGAGGCAAAGTATGTTGCTGCAGCAGTGAATTGTTCAAATATCATATAGTTCAAAAAGTTGTTGTCAGGTATAAAGGTGGAAATCAAAGAACCAATTATTATCTATTGTAACAAAATTAGTGCTATTAACATTTCAAAGAGCCCTGTGATGCATACAAAGACTAAACATATTTCAATAAAATATCACTTCTTGAGGGAATTGGTTCAGGACAAGGAAGTAAGATTGGAATATGTGAATACTAAAGAACAAATTGCAAACATATTCACAAAACCATTACCTAAGGATGCATTTTTTTATCTTAGAGGAAAGCTAGGGGTGATTCTCCTAACTAGAGCTTAGTGATGCATCAACCGAGCTACAGAACAAATTTAACATGTTGATGCAGATTGTCAGTGCTTATTGCATATAAATCAGTACAAATAGGTACATTACAACTTCATTGGATGTGTATTAGATAGTGTCTTGAGCATTGGTTGTCAAAGAGGGATAGTATATTGATGTCATGCCAAAGGAATTATTGATGACAAAGGGAGAACATTTTATCAGAAATAGAGATTCAGAATTTTTGATGTAAGAGGGAGAGTTTGAAGATAGAGGGGGAGCTTTTGGATAAGAATCAAGATGAAGCTAAGGACATTAATAAAATTTGATTCTTATGTCTGTTTCTCTATAATTATTTATATTGTGACATATTTTGTTTCCATCAATGCCAAAGAGGGATATTGTTGATGACAATTATTCAATTGTGTATTGTCATTGATGTTTACACAAATATAGTGATGCTACACAAATGTCTACACCCAAACCGAGCACAGTCAGTTTATGTCAAGCACTCTCGAGCATTAAAGAAGACCAAAGTGATTTTCAGTTCTAACCGAGTTCACTCAGGCAATACATTGTTGGCCAGACATTGAAGGATTCTAGTATTGACCGAGTTATGCTTTTAGTGACAGCCGACTAACAGCAATTTATATTTTATGGTTAATTGGTTATATGCAGCTGACAAACTTAAGTTTTATTGATTATTTGGAAGGTTATTAAGGCTGAATTGACAAGGCTTATCATATATATATATATATATATATATATATATATATATATATATATATAAGGTCAAGTTTGGATTAAAGAAGTATGATATGAAGAGATATGTGTGTTCATGAAGTGTCGAGGCAAAATTAGATGGAGGCAAAATCAGATGGGATTCTGATTGAGGATAGAACATATAGAGCTGCAATAGAATATTCAATCAATGAGGATCAAGTATCTAAAGCCAGAACAAAGATCTGAATCAGCAATGACATTTGCTTCTTTAAATATGTCAATCAATTGTTACTCTCTAACAATTGTAGCAGTGATCTAAATCTCTTAACAGAGTAGACTTAACAGGCTTTTTTAAATCCTCTCACAAGGTGACATTACTACATTGAAGTGTTTGAAGACCTCTAACAAGGCCACTCCTTACATGGTGTTTAAATCCTCTAACAAGGTCACACCTAACAGTGTGTTATTGTAACCTTTAACAGTGTTGGCTCCTAATAGGGCTCACTTCATAAAAGTGAAAAATAGTGACTAGTTGCAATTGGTGGTTTTTCCCATATTGTTTTTCCACGTTAAATCTTGGTGTTATATGTGTACATGTTATTTGCTTTATGGTTTATGTTTCTGTAATTAATCACTCAAATATAATCATAGTTAATATCTTAAGATTTGCTATGTTAACCGAGTGACAGTAGAATATTTGTGTTAACCGAGCAATAGTGCTAAATTTGTTTAAGACATCTAAGGGACTTAGATTTGTTTTTATAGTAACTGATTCACCCCTCCCCTCTCAATTACTCAACTCATTTCCAACAACTTTATTATTTCCTCTAATATATCTTATTATGTTATTTGAGTCTCCTTCCAGCCACACCTTCCTGCATCCAAGATTTCTAGCTAGCAAGACAGTTTGTAGGGCCTCCATAGCTTCCACCACATGATTAGTCTGATTACCCAGAGGTTAAGAAATTGCCCCAATATAATTTCCATAATTATCCCTAACAATACCGCCACTACCAACCTGACCCAGATTCCCTTTAGTTGTTATGTCAAATTTGGCTTTGACCCATCCCTAAGGGGGTACGACCAGACTAATCCTTCCCTTATCACATTTCAGACTAGCTGAGGAGAGTCTTTAAGTTGTAAGAAAATATTTTCATTCACATTTCTGAATATTTTCTCTCCAACTACTCCAGGAGGAGCATGTTGATCCCTAAAAATCATGTTGTTTCATTCTTTCCAAATATTCCATATCAGGTGGGGGGTTGCAAAGGCCCAAATCATCCTTGTTGCATTATGTGACACTAGACATCTCCAATGAAGAAAGAACTCCTGCAAAGAGTTGGGAAATATCCAACAGACATTCGACCTTTGAAAGTTATTAGCCCAAACCTCAAGAGAGTAGGAACAATGAAGAAGGAGTTGAGAAGTAGATTAAGCTTCCTTTAAATAGAGATAACATCTATTGGGAAGGAGGAGGAACAATTAGTTAATTAAATAAATAATATGTATTTAATTATGAGAGGATAATTAAATTAATTATTACATAAATGTAATAATAATAATAAGAAAGAAGAAATATTCATTAAATAATATAATTATTTAATTAATTTTAATAAGGTAGGGAATAATTAAATAATTATTAATTATTTAAATACTTTATTGATGAATAACTAGTTTTAAATAAATAAATATCATTTTTTAAATTATGAGTGGAGATTTGGTTTACTAAATGTAATTATTACATGTGTGTAATAATAACAAAAAAGAGAATATTAATTAAAAAATATATTTATTTAATTAATTAAATGACATAGGAAATAATTAAATAATGTTAATTATTTAATTGCTTTATAGCACAATATTTAATGAACATTGATTTAGACGTTTAGTAATTAAGTAATTAATTAAAATCACTTAATTACAAAATTGAAGAGAAATGTTGAATTTGAACTTAGGATATAGTGGAAAGACACAAATTAATTAAATAACAAAGGTTATTTAATAATTTAAGAAGAATGTTAGTAAAGTCATTGTGCAAGAGCAACTGGCCATTTTTAAGTGTCTACACTGATTACCCATAGTAAGCTGAATATCCATATATATATATATATATATATATATAAAACCAAGTATTAACTCTTTGTTCCTTCCAAATTTATTTGTTCGTGTATATTCTCTTCCTTCCTCTGTAGAGCTCAGACTACATAGCATCTTCTTTGATGTTGCTTAGCATTATGTATACTATTATTTCTTGTCTTCCTCCTAATCCACATTAAATATAAAGGTTAATATTAAATATAAAGATTATTATAGTATTATTGATCATGAATTGGGGCCAATTAATATTATTAATATTATTTTTTTATAAATTTTTTATTAATTGTATATTGATTAAAATCCTGAATATTATATTGATTAATTAATTATAATAATAATTTTATTTTAATTAATTATATATTTATTAATTATTAGCATTATATTGAATAATAATATTATTAGTTTAAATTTAAAGTATTGATTATTAATTTGATTAATATAATTTAATTATGAATTGATAAATAATATTATTGATGTTGATTATTTAAGTAAAGACTTACCGATATTCAAGCCAATTTATATTCCTACATGTATCAATTAGGGTTCACGATAGTTCGCCCCTCCCAAATTTGTTTGTCCTCAAGCAACTAATAGTAGAAATTGGCAAGTGAACTCATTTTCTCTTATCTTCTAGAGAAATGATTTTAGTTCATCTCATAATGGCACTATTTGAATTTTCAAAAGAGTATGTTTGAATAATAACATGCCTCAATTTCATGTCTCTCTAGTTGTTCTTATCGTTCTAGATCAATCCTCAATAGAACTACACACATTCAAAAATATGAAATATATGCATGAATATATGAAGACACGAAGCATACACATTAATGCATGAAGACATGAATTATACACAATGTAGGAAGACACCAAGTATACACATTAATGCATGAAAACATGAAGCATACATGAATCCTACACATAATACACACATTGTTAGGTTCATTTTTATTGATTAGAAAATAGAGAATGTTAAATGTGTCTTTAATAATCAATCATGATTTAGTTTGGTAGGAAAGCCTCAAGAGGGCGCATATAAATTGCTCAACCCAACTAAGTCAAAGAGCACATAGTGTCCAACTATGAGAACTCACCCCTTGACCCAGAAGAGGTAGGAACATCCCACTATGAAAATTCCATCCATTAGAGTGGCCTACTTAGCTTGGGGGAACCGGTAAACTACAATTCCCTAGCTTACTTCCTCCATTTATTCCAATTGATTACGAGGTAATACACCGATATATAAGCAATGTACTCATGAAAATTTATCTATAGTCAATATTATCACAATTATATACATATGTTTAGATTCCTTTTCATTCACTAGAATGATTCCTTGTTTATCTTTTACCCTGCAGGATAACAAGATCATGCTCTGATACCACTTGTAATGACCTCACTTTGGGACCTTACTTGATTTGTTCTAAAATCCCCAATTATGGTTTGAATTGTGCTTGGGGATGACAACTTATAATGTTTCATACTAAGAGAATTCCAATTCCCAATAATTATCATATGTCATTAAGCATTTAACTCATATTTAGAAATAATCATTGATTTATAATACATAATTAAGCCTTAACTCCTTACTCCTCTCTTAATCACTAACCTTAAGGTGGATGGTAGAATTATTGTTCTCGGGTATGGAAATGATCTACAAGAGGCTCCCTCATGGTTCTTACCCATTTTGGGACTATCCACCTCAATGTGACCATATTACTTCTCTCCCTTCACAAGCTCCCTACCCGCTTAGTCGAATTAGTCAGTGATTAAGGAATTTGTTAAGTATTATAATTTTAACTATATTACAAATATAAGTGTATATATATGACACAACTAACATACACTTATGATTACCCATAATAAGTTGAATATCCATTCATATATGTATATGTATATGTATATGTATATGTATATGTATATGTATATATATGTATACGTATATGTATATGTGTATGTGTGTATATATGTATAGATATATATATACACATACACATATACATATATATATGTGTGTGTGTGTGTGTGTATGTATGTATACATATACATATACATATACATATAGACATATACATAGACATAGACATAGACATATATATATACATATACATATACATATACACATAGACATATACATATACACACATGCACATATTCTATGTAGAACAAAGTATTAACTCTTCATTCCTTCCAAACTTATCAGTTCATGTATATTCTCAGACTGCATAGCATCTTCTCTAATCTCTCTTAGCATTCTATAAACTATGCCTTCTTGTCTTCCCCCTAATCCACGCTGGAAAATGTGTCAAGCGGTAATGGTATACAGATGCTACTTTCTTAAATGTGATCTACTTTTGTTTTCCACCATGGATCTTTTTGTCTTTTCCTAAACTATGATGCCCCCTTTCATCATTAGTTCTTCCTCCTTATATCATTAAGCGTGTGTCTTATTGAAATTTCCCTTGGTCAAAGGCCACTATGGATGGACCAAGTGTTGACCAACGTGACACTTCTATTTTAATTCATTAGTGATCATAGTTGTTAGGCATCATTTAAACAGGATATGAGTGTCATTTAAACAAGGGAATGAATTTCATAACATTATAACATTATTTATATTATTAAATAAAAAGTTTAAAACTAAATATAATGTGAGACCTACACTAGACTGTTATAGTTTACTATTTGTTTCATGCTTTCAGTAGTTTATGCTTTGACATACTTTGACTATCAGCGAGACTTTTCATACTTTTGAGGATCGATGGAATCCTATGTTATATATTCAGCACCTGATTTTGTAATCAGGGTACTTTTGAGATGTTTATGTTCTGATTTAGTTTCAGCTTATGTTGATGTTTTATATGGATCTAAATGGATAAATGTAATATGATGGAAATGGTTTAGGAAACTGATGTTAAGATATTTCAGTTCTAAATGCAATGTGGTTTATATGCTTACATATATTATTGACGTTATGTTATGTTTCATATCATGTTGTGTTGGATCTACTGATGTATGCATTGAGTGTGCAGGAAGAGTTGACCATGGATCTAAATCGGGGACCCAGTACTGGAACCTATGTGTATACCTGTGCTTACCAAGGTCCTATCTATATAAAGAGACATGGACCTTGTTGTTATGTGTTTATTTCGTAAACGTGGTTTGCATGTATGTTATTAAATTAGTAAATGTTCATGTTATCAAGTCATGTCTAATGTTTTAATTTAATGTGCCA
>MU224219.1:782756-796821 GCA_018584345.1 Thuja plicata
TTTAGGATGAGTTGAGTGTTCACCCACTCTCTACCCTTAGAGACAGAATCCAGTTTGAAGGAGCCTTTGGAGAAGGAAGCTTAGGAAGGATAGCTCAACACCAGTCTTCTTTATACCATTGCTTGGAACAAGGTTGGAATTCTTTTAAAAAAAATTGTTCGTGTGTTTTTGCCCAAATTTTGGGCATGACATATAAATATTATTATAGTATTATTAATCATGAATTGGGACCAATTAATATTGGTAATATTATGAGTAGTGGATAATATTATACTCACTAATGGCTCAAGGTAAATAAGCTGCGCAGGTGAAGGCGACAATTTTCATTCCGAATACAGTACAATTACTGATAGAGCCAACTTGGGTTTCAAGGGCACTGCAAGCATCAGTCACTGAGCATACAGCTAGTCTTCCACTAGTGGACTCTTCAAAGGAAGGTGGTTTTAGGGTTAAATGGGAAGACATTTCATTTGATGAGTGTGATTTTTCCAATTTGAAGGACTCCATTCACATCCCTCAATGGGTTCTGAAAAATGGTAAATGGAGAGATTGTGCCTATGAAAAACAACCCACCTCTTTGTATTTCCACAATTTTCAAGATCCTATTGATCCTTCTTCATGATTTTCTGCTCGGAGGCTTAGGGTTTCAATATTTAAAGGTATTTTGGGACCTCCACCTGTGGTGCATCACAATGGGAGGACATTTCACTGGCACTACCCCATGTTGCATAATATTAATGTCCCTTAGCTTCCCTTTGATATTTGTATGGAAAGACCCTCTCTACATAATGCAGGGAATCATCTCTTCTCCCTCCTGACATATGTAACTTGGCCAAATAACACTTCATTTCAAAACCCTAAATTTCTATCTTCCCCTAATAATATTTTGATATCTCTTACCCCATGAGCTTCCTTCAAACCAAATATTTCCTTTCAAAACCCTTGGCAATCTCCAAGTAATTTTGGCACATTATCGCATATTCATGGGTGATAACATCCACATGAAGCAGGTCATTTGCATCTTCCCGCAGAACCCAGGGTGATTTTTCCTGAGCATATGATTCAATCTATAGTTGACTACTTACAAGCTTTGGCCTTAATTGGTAAGCTTCATTCTTCTATCTCATTTTCATCAATTCTGTCATGGGCTAAAAATTATTGGAAGGGTTTAAAGGAACTATTTCTTTATGAAGAAGGGTCACTATTCTTTGTGGCTATATTTTATTCTCGATATCATAAGGATGGTGTTCATAATTATAAAGGATGGTTTTGTAAAGGGGTTGGAATCTTCACTTTGGCTTGGGTTTCATGGTTTGGTATTAATTCTGCTCCTCTCTTCATGCCCTTTTGGATTTATTTTCCAATATTACCTTTGGAATATAGAGATCCCCAAAGTGTGGAGATTTTGGCAAATAAGTTAGGGATCTTTATTAGACATAATCTTACTCTATTTGAACAAACTCATCTCTTTGTTAGGGTTCAGTCCAAACCTATCCCTACAACAATTTCAATTTGTTCTAAGTCTGGGGTTTGGTCTCATCCTATACTTGTTTAGGATCTGGTCACAATAGAGTCTCATTCTACATCTCTGGGTCACCTAAAGTCTCAATGCCAAGGTTACTCTATGGTAATAAGTAAAATATGCTCTGATCTCTCTTCTGATTTTTGTAAGTGCCCTTTTTTCATCTTCGTTCACCCTCTCCTTTGTTTTCCCAATCTATCTATTGTGCTATTCCTTCCTGCTCAAAAGCTGATAGTTCTTTATGTCTTGTCCTCCATAATGAAACAACACTTGTTCCAGGTCCTTCGCATTCACAAGGAATACATATTATTTTTAAATATACCTCTAATTTTTGTTCAACATATATCTTGCAGAATGGTTTGTTAACTTTTAAAGGTTCACCCTCTGGGATTATTAATGTTAAGGTTAATATTGACATTGCTATTTTATTTATTTGGAAATAATTTAATTCCTCACCCATTCCTTTTCTTTATTTGACCTACCCATGTGTTGGGTCTTCTTGGGTAGATCGGTCATTTCCTTCTCATCATTTTGTTGTTTCAAACCTAGTGGAAAATAATATTATTTAGAATCTTATTTTTAACAGTCAACCTTTTATTCCTGTGGCTCGATCACCCTTTTCTCCTTCTATGTTTGAGAAGGAGCTTAATATTATGTCTAATGATATTGTAATTTCGGTAGCTTCAGAGACTATTGATGAAATTGCGTGTGAAGAAGGTGTTGATTTGGATGAATTGTAATCATCTCCCCTATTTCCTGATCCCTGTCTTGATCATCTGGCCTATAGAAATTCTTCACCATCCCCATCTATGAGGGGTTTTGACTTTTCTCAAAATTTAGCCATAGCCTGATTCCCCAACACTCAGTCTCCTCCTTTGCCTAATATTGAAGCTAAAACCCCTAAAAAAAGAGCTAGAAAACCTTTATCATCTAAAATTAAGGATTAGATAGAAGCTGGCATCCAGTCCACTATTATGAATAAATTTTCCCCCCTTATCAAAAAAAGGAGAGCATTTCTCTCTCCCCGTCCATCATGAAGATAATTTCCTAGAATTTTAGGGGCTTGAATGCACCTGAAAAGGGAGGAAGAATCAAGAAATTTCTTGATTCTTATCAGGTAGATATTGTCCTTCTACAAGCAAAAAAATTATCCCAAGAATATTTTGATAAGATTTTCAAAAATTGGTCTCGATGGGAGTCTAATTTTCTTCCCTATTCTGGTGCCTCTGGTGGTCTTATATCTCTTTGGAATCTAAAATCTATTAAAGGTCAACTTGTGTCTTCAAACTCTAACTGGCAGTTGCTGAATTTTTCCTGGTTTGAGTTTGATTTTCTTTTGTTTAATGTTTATGGTCCTACTACTCCTTGGGATAAACTTGTCCTTTGGAACTCCTTAACTGATCATATTCACTAGTTTGATGATCATAAGATTATTTTGGGTGGTGATTTTAATGCCATTACATCTTTGGAAGAGAAAAGTGGGGGGAATACTACAGCCCAAAGGGTCATTGATGAATTTTCCTTTTTTATCCAAGATAATGCTCTTTATGATGTTTCCCAGATAAATGGGTCTTTTACCTGAACTAATCATAGATTAGCTTCCCATATCTCCATAAGGCTTGATAGATTTTTCATCCCCCATGAACTTAGGCTTTTGAATTTTACTTTCACTCCAGAGATTCTTTCAGCTACAAATTTCAGATCACTTCCCCATCTCTTATCTATAGATAAGGTAGTACTAGCTTCCTCCTTTAAGTCATCCTTTAAGTTTTAATGAATGTGGTTTACTCACCCCCACTTCCTCTCTCTTCTTTGTCAATGGTGGGTTAGTGCTCCTTTTTGCAAAGGCACTAGAATGTTTCACTTCTATAAAAAGTTAAGATTTGTCTAGTCCAAAATTATGGTTTGGAATAAAGAGGTTTTTAAGAATATATTTCATGAAAAAGGCTGGGTTGAGAAAGACCTCATATCTATTAGTGAATATATCATTAAATTTGGTTTGGATCCATATAGTTCTGAAAAACAAAAAAATCTCCAGTCATATTGGCAAGTCCTTTGCACTAGAGTAGAGATGTATTGGAGATAGAAGTCTTGAGAACTCTGGTTGAAAGAGGGAGACAAGAATACTAAGTTTTTTCACGCCTCAACCAAAATAAAGAAAGCTTCTTCTTCTATATTTTCTATTAAAGATGCCAATTATGGTTCTACCCTGACATTTGAACAACAAATTATTAATGAAGGGGTTTTCTTTTTCAAAATATTGCTAGCACCTCTTGTGCCCTGAGCTAATGACAATCCCAATGTTGATGATATTTTGCAGTTTATCCCCAACCTTATCTCTAATAGTGATAATGAATTATTAATGAAACATTTTTTCTATTGATGAGCTCCATGCAATATTTTTTTCCATGGCTCCAGATAAGACTCTTGGTCCGGATGGTTTTACTATTTTGTTTTTCCAAAAATGTTGGGTTGTTATTAGTGTTGATCTTTTATTGGCTATTGAATAATCTTGTAGGGAAGGGTATGTCTTAAAAAATTTCAATACTACTTATCTTACCTTGATTCTCAAAGTTAAGGTTCCCCAAAAATTTGCAGATTTTAGGCCTATTTCCCTTTGTAATTCCATTTATAAAATCTTTACTAAAGCAATTTACATGAGATTAAAGACGTTGATTTCCAAAATTATTTCCCCATAGTAGGGCAACTTTGTTCTTGGAAGGGAAAATTCTGATGGTGCCTTGGTTGCACTCAAATTTCTACATTCCATTGAATTATATCATATTCCTTCATTTGTGGTTAAACTAGATATGATGAAAGCTTATGATAAGGTTCGTTGGTCTTTCTTATTGAAATTTCTTCAGAAATTTGGATTCTCTCAGCATTGGTGTAAATGGATCAAGAATTGCCTATCAAGAGCATCCTTTTCAGTCATCATAAATGGTACTCCCTCAGCTTTTTTCCTTTCCTTTCAAGGGGTTTTCCAAGGTGACCCTATTTCTCCTTTCTTATTCATTATTATCGATGAAGCTTTCAGCAAGACAATTCACAAGAATAACCATATTTTTCATTGGAAAGGTGTAAAAATTCCAAACATAGATGTAGAAATTACACATAACTTCTTTGCTAATGATACTCTACTTTTTGGTATCTCCTCCATACAAGAGGCCAAGTGTATAAAATAGATTATGGATCTTTACTCCTCGGGTTGTAGTCAAGTTATCAATCCCCTAAAGTCTAAATTGTACATGTTTTTTACACTGGATATTATTCAAAAGAAAATTATTAGCACCCTTGGCTTTTCCTTGGATAGAATCCAGTCTACTTATCTTGGGATTCCCTTCTTTTCGGTCAAGTCAAACCTTCATATTGGGATAGTGTCATTTCTAGGTTGAAAAATAAAATTTCATCTTGGAAGGCTCGATGGCTTTCATTGTCTAGAAGAATAATTCTAGTTAAAATTGTGCTTGTTGCGCTTCCCAACTACTATATTTAAGTTCTTTAGGCTCCCAAATCATTTATTTCTCATATGTAGAAAATTATTCGCTCTTTTCTTTGGAAAGCTAATATGTCTAATCAAAATAAATTTCCTCTTGTCTCTCTATAGAAAATTTCCACTAATAAATCTTCTGGGGGTGCTGGTCTACACAATATAGCAGTTAGGAATAAAGCATTTGGAGGTAAGCTTGTTTGGAATATTTATTTTAAGCTTGATACTCTATGGTGTTAGATTGTGCAAGCCAAATATCTAGATTCTTATAATCCAAACATAATTTTTACAATCTCTAATCCCCCTATGGGATCTCCTACCTAGAATTTCATGATTTCTTCTAGGGAGGTAGTTTCTAACTTCATGTCTTGGAAAGTTCATTGTGGTGAAAACGTGCTATTTTGGAAGAATTCTTGGAACGGTTTTCCTCCCTTGATTTCGTTGAAATCTTTGTAAGAAGAAAGAGACATTTTAATCCTCCATTGGGGGGGAAGTTGGTTGATTATATCAATCATGTTGACATTTTTCCTCATAAGGTCAGTTGGAAAGATCCTTCCTACCTTCCCATATTATTAGTACATACTCAAGAATTTAATTCCATTCTTTCACATAGATCTGTCTATTTGAGTAAAGACAGTGACACATTGTTATGGTGTCCTTCCAAAAATGGTAAGTATCTTGTTAAAGATGGTTATAAGGCTATTCCACACATGGATAATTAGAACATAACACATTGGGAATTTTCCTTCTATTGGAATAAATCAATCCTCTCTAAAGCATGGGTTTTTTCTTGGCTTTCCATATAGAATAGAATCATTACTAGCGATAGATTGGTTAGGTTACAAATAGCCATGCCTTTCAATTGTATTCTTTGTGGATATTTTGTGGAATCTATGGATCGTCTCTTTGTTCATTGTATCTTTTAATATCAGTGTTGGTCGTTTATCATGAATAAGTTGTCTGTTTATTTCACATTGCCTCTATCTTTGTGGGATCTTTTTCAATCTTGGTTCATGTTGTTTACTAATTCACTCTTTGCATGTCTATAGATAATTATACCCTCTACTATTATCTGGTCAATTTGGTGGGAACGTAACAAAATATTATTTAGGAGATCCCCTTTCGATCTTTCTTCAGTTCTCAACACTATTGAGAAGCATATTTCTAAGAAAGTTAATTCTTGTGTTTTGGCTCATTCTAATATAAATGTTATCTGATCTTCTTGGAAGTTATAATCCTTGCCCCCTTCTCTGGTCTTTCCTTGTATTAGGAAAATTCCTATTGATAGATCATCCATTAAGTGGCAACCCCCTAATTCATCTTTTATTAAGTTAAATTTTGATGGCTCTTCTAGGGGTAACCCAGGTGACTCAGGTATAGGAATCTACCTGTGTAATCATCTGGGATAAGTATTATCCCTCAAAGCTTCTCCCATTCCTCCAGGTACTAATAACACTATAGAAGCTCTTTCCCTGCTGGAAGGTCTGGATCTTTCAAAAAACTATTGATCCCTTGTCTCTACATAGAAGGAGACTCTGCCATTATCATCAATGCCTGTATCAATAGGAAAATTGATAATTGGCGTTTGAGGTATATACTTGAGTAGGTTTGGAACTTTATTGAATCTTTTAAAAATTCTATCATTTCACGCACCAATAGAGTAGGCAATGCTCTTCTTGATTGTTTAGCTAATTTGGGCTGTGATAATATACATCTTGACACATCTATTTTTGGATTCTCTTTAACAAACTTCCCAGAACTTCTTACAATTATACATAAGGAAGAAAATTAAATTTTTCCTTTATAATTATGCTTATATGTATGTTGATTTATGTATGTTTAGATATTGGTAACATATATTATTGCTTCCACAAATATAAGTTCATATGATTATGGACATTTTCATCAAAGATGGGCATTGATATATGTATGTATTTATTATTTGGGGTTAAATTGTCATATTTTGTTTCAAATATATATATATATCTTGGTTATTACATGTTTGCATAATTATACTAGAAATTATGCTTCGGTTTTCATGGATTATATTTCTTTATTGCTTTCAACTATGAGATATTATTACATGATTAGTTATTTAACAGGTGCTTCATTATAAATTTCCTCTCTATCTTGTCACTCGCTTATTTCTGTCAGCCTTGGTTTTGGCTCGTGCATGGGTTATTTCTTATTCTCTCTTTCTTCATTTTGTGTTCTCCATTTTTGGTTGATGCGACTGTTTTCCTTTTTCTTCAAACATATGGGTGATCTGTCTGTTGTAACTCGTGTGTATTTATAATGTGTCATAGTCATCACTGAATGTGGCATATCTTTCATTCATTCTTCATATGTCTTTTATATCCTCTTTTCTCATTTCTGAAGTAGAGTGTGATGCCATCATTTCTCAGTGTTGTCCTTGAGCTGGCCTCATCACTACTTGGGTACTGTTATCTGTGGGAAGTTACTACTCTTTCATTTTTCTTTATGTGGGTTTGATACTACCTATATTTTCCAGTTGCCACTATCTCCTAAGACTTGGTGGTTCCAATTTCTTACTATTTGGTCTGCTATCACAGAGTCAAAAGTTACTCATTTTTCTTGGTGTGTAATTTTTCAAGGTTTGCCTCTGGGTGCCAGACTTTGACACTTGGGAGTCCCTGATCCTAGGTGCCCTTTTTATAACCTCCCAGAGACTTTCATGCATATTTTTTGGTTTTTTCACTGAGCTCAATAGTACTTGAGATGGATTCATGATTTCTTTAAGCCTTTCCAACCATTTCCCTTTTCCTAGCGTAAGGTTTGCTAGGTGATTCACCCAGAATGCCTTCCAGATTTACCTAGATTTGGCATGATTTCAGGATGGAGATTATTTTCACTCTTTGGAAAGATAGGAATTTTGTTCTTTTCACTCACAAGTTTCTAGATATTAATGTCTTTATGTATATTAATACTTGTATATGTAATAATGTAATGATGCATATTCAAGTGCAGGTAGATAAAGTGGCTCTTGAAGTGGCCCATGTGCAAGAGCTTTTACAACATTAGGGAAATTCCCCTTGTATGGTTGTTAGAGTGCCACTAGACTCTCTTTCTACCAACCACACTCTGACCTGTGGTCGTAGCTCTTTTGCTCAGGGTTCCTAGACTCCTCGGTCTCAGGACCCTCATCGCTCTTCTAGTGGAAAATTCAATTAGAAGCATCACTCAACTTCTCCTCCTCGTCAGAGTTTGGTCGATGGTTGGTCTATTGTTCCTCCTTTTATTGTTGGTACTAGCTGGCCTTCAGCTAATGTTTTTGATAAATTCCCTCTCCTAGCTCTTACAATTTCTCCTAGGTGGGAGGAAGGAGAAATGGAAGAAAAAGATGAAGAAGATGGCTAGACTATTCCAGACCCGCTTTCAGGCCCCAATGTGTGGGGAAACCTTGAAGACAAGGATCCTCCTTCCTTAGCTGTGACTGCTCTGGCTTCCTAAGGGCTTCTTTTATTATATATTTTTTATGAATAGTTGATGTGTGTGATTATTTTCCATGTGACTCTTGGGTGGTGATCTTGTATCCCCCAACCCCTTTTTGTGAATAGTGTACTTTATACTTTATATTAATGGAAAATGCCTCTATTCATAAAAAAAATCATTAAAAAAGTGCATATTAAATGCGTGATGTTATTTTAATTAAATAAATTAATTATGCAGCTTAAGTAATTATTAATAATTTAATTTGCACAATTAATTTCAAATTTTGGATTTAATATCAATTAAATCTCAATTATTAAATTAAGATTTAATAATTAAATATATACATTTAATTAATATTTAATTATTAAATAGCCATATATTAATATATTTTAAACTTTTAACCTTATTAAAGGTGTAATTATTAACATTAATAATTACCATAATTAAACATTAATCGAATCAAGTCAAAATGTAACATAAACAGAAACAACAAGCACACACAGAAAGGCTCATGAATCCACGTCACCTTAACGGATTCAAATAGGGTAGTCAGTCAGATTCTTGTCCATTCCTAGGACAAACTATAGGATTAGGATAGGGATTTAGGCCTAAATTCTATCTCCCCTCTATTACCATTGAGATATTACGATAGGGCACACTCACTCCTGCCAATTTGGGGAAGACAATACCCGGTACCTACAAACCTGTCATCACAAAGACATACATTGCATACATATAATATAATAGATAATGGTTGGGATTAGTACATCATGTGGATCTTGCCATAGCAAGTAACTTTGACTCTGTCCCATACCATATCAAACACACCAAACATAATATGAAACATACAAATGATCCATGTGCATATAGATATAATGTCAGTATTGTCAGTAATCCATAATCATAATGACATCATAACATATAAATAACTATAATAAAATAACCATAAATCTAGCTAAAAACACAAGATATCACACAACTATCCAATGGATCATGAAATATCAAAACATAATGAAGTTTCATACATCAATATCCGCAAATAACCCTAAAATAAACAACACATGCATTAAAAGGCCTAAAAGAGTTTGGCAATCGAAACTAAAAAGAAAACTATGGGGTGGGTCTTACAACTAGGGGAAGGTAGTGGTAATCAGATGACAAGGGATGGGAAATGAAGGAAGATGAGGATGAGGCCCCTCCTCCCCCAGCCAAAAATCCAAAGACTACGCCTAAGAAAGGGCCTATGGATTCTAGTAAGGGTAAGGGCTTGGAGTAGGAAGATGTTGTTGGAAAATGGTTAGTGCTCCCCTTAGGATTCATGACAAGGAACTAACTTCCTCTGATGGATTCTATAAGTCTAGAGGTTGTATTGGGCATTGACAGGTCAATATTTTGGTGTAATGGAAACCACACTTGTAACAAGTGGTCTTTGATCTTGGTCATAGGTTTGAATCCCCCCAGGTAACGCTGAGGGGGATATTGTTAGCAAATGATCAGCACTACCCTTAGGATCTATGACAAGGAATAACCACCTCCTATGGATTCTATAGGTCTAGTGGTTGTATTGGGAATTAAGAGGTTGATCTTTTGGTGCAACAACAACCACACTTGTAATATATGTAACCTCTCCCCTCCTAGCCAAGAATGTAATGACTAGCTCCAATAAGGGAGAGGGGCCTCCTTCAAGTGGGGTAAAAAAATTTGAGAATAAAGAAAAGGGGAAAGGTAAGGTCCCACTTCTTGTTGATTATGATAGTTCTCGAGACCATGATGTTCCCATATCTCCCTCTGGTTCTCATGAGCCTTGGTCCCTTCATGATAAAGAGGGGAATTCTCTCTCTGCCTCTGTGAAATCGAGTCTCTAGGACTTTGAACTAAAGATAGAGGTTGTGTTTGGTGTGTTGAAAATGGTAAAGTATAGCTCTGTGTAATTTTTTAGGTTAATGAAGTGGGTCTTTCATGAAATACAACATATCCATCTAAAGCATCACACCATATCATCTAAGTTTTAGGAGATACAGTCTAAGGAGGAAGATACATATAATGTTCAAATGAAACCTGGGACTCCTATTGGGCCTAATAAGACTCCTCATGATCCCTTTGTATGTGTCCTCTAGACAGAGGATGAGAAAAATATTATAGCAGACTGCTTGTCGAATAATGTGGAGGATATTGAGAAAACTAGGAAAATATATGACAAGAAGATTGAGAATATTAACCATAGGGTGACCAAGTGTGATTCTACCTTGTGAAATATTATGGAGCATATTCATAAGATAGTTAATTCCTCTGCTGACAACATGAAGTCTCTAGTTGCTAAACTTGAGAAATTACACTGGGATAGGTTTGTTGTGGATCTGAAGTAGGAGAAAGAAGTTAGCCCTGAAAAAATTGTGGGTCCAAGTAAGAGGATGAGAGATAGAGACAAAAATAAGACCCCCAATATGCCTCAATATATTATTGAATTGAAGGATGTTTCTTAGAAGATGGATCATCTAGAAGAGGAGGCCTCTGAGACCCCAAAAAAATTAGGATACTTGTGTTTTGTTGGTTTTTGATGTAAGGTGTCTCTTGTCGGTGTTTTTCTATCTTTTTGCTGGGGTTTGGATGGGTCTATCTTGTGTTTTTTAGCTTTTGTCTATCCTATTGTCTTTTAGGCTATCTCATGTTGTGGATCTCTATTTAAATATCTTTTGTATTACTATGTAAAGGGTTTTAGGTCCCTTCAAAACCTATTTTTGTCTTAATAAAAAACATCTGCAAATAATAATCATAACTACATCAATAAAAAACCTAATAATATGCATCCATCATAAACATAAACCATCCAACATGCATAAAGATAGAAATTAGGAACCATATACACCACATCCATCAATATAGGTCATTGCATCATCATATATCTCAAAAATAGAATGTCCATCTACAATAAAAAAAAAAAGAGAAATATCAAAGAATTTGGGAGGAAACCATCACAAAAGTGTCATCAAGGATCAATATAAGGATACATCATCAAAAAATTGAATCAATAGGGGGTACTTACACCTACATTTGGACCACTTGAAGGTATAGGTGATATTCATATAACTGCATGACTCTCTGATTATCATCTCCAACTATTCTTCCCATGTGTATAAATTTGAGAGTACAAAGGTACTCGCCTATCAATAGAAACCGTTGAAAAGTAACCACTAGAAAAATAATTAGCATTCCCTAAGAGATTTCTCAACTCTCACATGGTAACTCTAGTAATTACCTAGTGTAATAATTTGTAAATAGTGGTAGTCTACTCTAATGTCTAAGCTAGCTCCTTTGCATGCCCATGTGCCTCAATAGCTTGATCTCACTCAATAGTGAAAATGGCAATCTATAACTCAAGATAATGTATCCTTCCCTAAGAATTAGCTAGATCACCTTTTACTTGTCCATCCTGAGCCTAAGAGGAAAACAACTCACCCTATAATCTACAAAATAAATAATGTAGGCCTCTAATATATACATTACACTAGTGAGTGGGAACTCTGGTATAAAATTGATGACTAGATGAACCTAAATAATCTAAGGAAACCTGTGGGTCAATCTGTGGGACAAGCGGTGAAATATATGGATCATATTGTGATACATTATTTTGTGTTGCATCTTGTGCATCCTTATCCAGTGGATCATCCATTATAGGAGCCCTAAATATTCTCATATGGATAAGCCATCATGTATCTAGAAGATCATCTGCCCTTGTCACTAGTACATGTAGACCTTCTCCATCTATATCACCTATTATACCACCTCCACCTCTTCTTCCACATCCACCACCACCTCTCCTTACCTAGCCTTCACACTCTTGAACTCATCCTCTCTGGTAGGTTTGTTGATCATCATCATCACCATAATCCAAGGGTGGTACAAGCTTGTCTGGTGCTATCAATATATTGAATGGATGCAACTGAAACCAATGTGAAAACTCTGGAGTCTCATCTACATCCACATGTCCCATGTAATCCCATGCAGCATGTGCTAATCCCTAATACTCTTCAAGGGAAGTCTCAAAATAATTGGACTTCCCCCAAGTAGCCCTATCCTAATGTGTGCTAGAATAAATTGAAGTCCTCTAAGGCATACCCTGAATATGATCATACTATCTCAGTACCCAGGTGCAAATGAACCTCCCCATAACAAAAGTAGTACGACTTATCAACCATCGTGACATAAAAACATATAGAATCTTGTGCTGATCCTCTACCCATGGCTCACAATCTAATTACAACCTCCAACATATTGTATCAATATCATCCAGAACTCATCTCCAATACTCAAGCTTTATCATCTTGGGATGAACAACTATAACCTTGAAACTAAAAAATGTAAGGCCGAGTCTGTGGTCAGTCCTTATCTGTAATAGGATGAGTGACTGGGATATACTTCCAGGCCCATAACTATAGGAGCATCACTCTTGTTGGAAAACTTTGAGCCCCATCATAAACCACCTAGTGTAACTCAAGGTATAAATGGGCCAATATGCATGACCCCTAAGAAAATCATCAAGGATATACAAATAAACTCTAAATAATCCTCCCCCAACCCATAAAAATACATGTGATCTCTTTTTTGGTAGCATGAATCAACCAATCCAACCTACTAACATTGATGGCAGAATTAGATAACCCTGCATGATGGTCACGCACTCAATAGAGTAACCACCAATTTTCAGATCACCAAAAACTCTCCTCAATGCATCAGTCCCTCTATCCTCATCAATATCATAGTACACAATGTCATGCCCAAATTTTCAACCAAAACTAACATTTTTTTCTAAACAAGTCAAATTAACAAAGTTTGCATGTTAACATGGGTTAAGTGTTTACTAGGTTCACTAAAGTGGTTACGACGCAGTAGGTTAAATATAATACCAAGTAGTACTTAGGTAGGATTGGTTGGAAGATCAAAGGGAATCATGACAAGTGTCAACATCTCTCGATAGGGTTTGACCATCGTGGTCTAGCTAGGGGGATTATCCTTAGCTAGGTTTAATCATCTTCATCAGATTAATTACAACTTGATAATGAGGTATTTATTAGAGTCTTTAACGGTCATACAATAAAAAATAATGTTAAGTCATCATTCTATCCTAATTCCACTTTTACCCTTAGGGTTTCAGTAACTAATTCATTATTGAAATTAGGATCCCATAATGACATTAATTAAATTATTTACATTACCCCTTTACGAAGATTAAATGACATGTGTAAATTTTTTATATATAAAATTTTATGACACATTATTAATAATTTTATATAAACTATCTTGATGTCCCCATGTTAGAAGTATTAAAAGAATGAAAACAAGAACATGAAGTAATCCAAGAAAATGAAATACAAGAAGGATTTTACCATAAGCCAAATGTGAGATAAAGTTTTCAAGATCAATCACCAAGCACATGAGAAACTCCAAGAATCCAACAAAGAGCCAAGAGATTTTAGTAAGGGGAAAAGCAAAGAAAAACCCCTTTGTGAATAATAAGAATATGGCAAAAAAAGCCTATGGATGAGAGCAATAAGCTCAATACAATAATGAGAGCAATGAGAGATTGAGAGAAGAATTGAGAG
>MU224219.1:803144-824332 GCA_018584345.1 Thuja plicata
AAGTAATCCAAGAAAATGAAATGCAAGAAGGATTTTACCATAAACCAAATGTGAGATAAAGTTTTCAAGATCAATCACCAAGCACATGAGAAACTCCAAGAATCCAACAAAGAGCCAAGAGATTTTGATAAGGGGAAAAGCAAAGAAAAACCCCTTTGTGAATAATAATAATATGGCAAAAAAAGCCTATGGATGAGAGCAATAAGCTTAATACAATAATGAGAGCAATGAGAGGTTGAGAGCAGAATTGAGAGAGAGGAGAAGATTATTGAAGCAAGTGTGTGAGAGGCTTCTTTTAAGTAAAGATGAGTGGAGGATTTTGCATGTAACTCCCTTCTCCTATGAATGCCACATTCATATTGTGTGTGTGACAAATGTGTGATTCCTCTTAAGGAGGAATATCTATTTTCCTTATTAAAGGAAATACAAAATAGTGACATGTCCTCCTACTTGGACTAGAGGACAAATACAAATAAGGATACCTTGGTTTATCCTTTTAAATACATATTTTCAACCAAGGAAAGATTAATTCTAACACCCTGTCTGTCTAATTTAATGACACATTATACATATACATTAAAATTTGTATTATAATGGGCCCTTTATAAAGTTTAATTATCACATTTTAATTACTAATATAAAAAATTTATATTTTAGTTGTTCTTTTATAAAATTAATGACACATTAAAAATAATTAAGGAAAAACTATATCATATAGTTAAATTTTAAAAAATGATAAAATCTTGCTATAGCCATATTAAAATCTAGTTATTACTAACTCAATTATTATAATCTTATTACAAATAATTTAATACATGTTATTTATTAACATTATACTTTAAAGTATTGATCACATTAACAAGTATGTTATTTAAATTATTTATAATTCTAACTTTATTTCCAAATCTTACTTTAACATTAGTTAATCTCAATTAATAAAAAGAAAATCCTCCTTAAAATCATCCTCAAGATCCTTTTTAAAATATTAAAGTCTTTTTAATTTTGAAACAAAAATCCCTTTAATGATATTTGAACCCACTAAATAAAAATTAACTCTCTTTTTTTAATTTAAAATTTTAAAATCTCCTATAATTGGAATTCCCTCCCATTGACTTTGTATACAAATTTAATATTAATATACTATTATTAACCTAACCTTATTTAGGGTTTCTATAACAATATATATGAAATTATTTTTCTTTCTTATTTTTCCATTTTATTCTCCCTCTCCTTCTACCCAAACTAGGTAACCCAAAATTAGGGTTAGGGCATCATTTTCCCATCTTCTTTTTTCTTTCCCTTCTTTCCTTCTCATTTCTTTTTTCTCTTATCTTTTGTTTGTGGTTGCAGGTTTAATGGTGGAAGGCAATGAAGACTTATGCATGATTGGAAGAGGAGGAAATGATTGAGATGTATATAAGTTCATTTTGGGTTACTGTTTCATTTTTTTATGTTTTTATTAAAACAAAATATAACAAAAAAAATGATTTGGGGAGGGGCTATGAGATCCCCCCCTTTACCATTGTCGCGGGTTTAAGTCGAGTGGCGACGTCCGCCACAAACCAGCGGCCTTGGCCCCTCACTATAGCGGCCCGCCGCTACGTTGCGGCCACCACAAGAGGGGTCATGCCTCTCATGCCCTCCCTTCAAAGGGGAGGGTTTCGGGGGCCGGTCCCCCCCCCCCCTCCCTAATTTATTTAAATAATATTTTTTTTAGCAAATAATAAACATATTTAAAAATAATGTTTTTCTTCCCTTTTTTTATAAAATAAAATTAATACATACATATATATAGGTATATATACATGTGATTTTTTAAAAATATATAGTTTATTATATGACATACAGTTTTTGTATTAGTATACACATATATACATGCTCTTGCTTAGGTGTATATATATTACATGAATGTGTATGTACTTATTTTTCAAATGGGTACTTTAGAACATATCTATTTTTATGTATGGGTATATAAATGTTTGTATATATTGGACATATATACTTGTATATGTATGTATGTGTCTAATGTATATATGCTTAGTGTAGTTTTGCAAATAAACTAGTTGTGTTTACTATTCTCTACACTTAGTTTTCTTGCTGATTAAAAATCAGATTTCCATATTTATTTATTTAATAAAGCAACTGCAATATTTTCCTTTTTCACATGCTTAACAATTAAGTAGAACTCTATCTTCTAAACTTATGTAAAAACCAAACAACAATGCTTAACCAAGAGTTTTTTCATAATAGATATATATTAAAAATTTATACAACATTAACAACAACAACTTAAATTCCAAAATGACAACTCCCATAAATTTCCTTTGTAAGAATACATTACAAACTTCTTTTGTCCAAGCTAAATCTACTATGAAATTTACAGCCCTTTAAACTTTTTTATTTATTTTTGAAACACACAATTTCATAACTGGAGCAACTAACTCTTCAATAAAATATCAAACTTTCTTTAATCTTCCTATTTCATAGTTGCATATACATCCATTTCTCTCTCAATGACATTACAACTTTACAAGATGGGAAAAAAAATATAACGATGACTCCACACATTTAGCTTTCTTCACATCATCTTCTTATCATTTTTCCATATGCATAAACTTGCAATAAAAGTTTAAACTTGAATATGGAGGCTCACCTCCCAACTTAGGCCTCTAAGAGGCCACCCCCAAGCTTGGGCAACCAAGGTTAAACAGGTTATGTACAACCAAAACTAGCTACAGTAATGTAACATTAAGCAACAAAGAACTCTTATCCATGACTTTACAATAGGTCTCCAAATGACCCAAAACATGGGGTTAAGGTGGACCAATTACCTAAGAGGAGAAAGACAAGAAGATCAAGTAAACACAATACCTTCTCAAGGCTTCAAAAAACAAAATAAAATTTCACAGGTTTCTAATTTTGCATTAAAAAAATCTCTTATGACTCCCAAGGCATCAAGCCAAAATACTTCCCTTATGGCCCCCAAATGCACAAAGAAAAACATGGCATCATGGAGCCCATACTCCGGGTTGTATCCCTCTCCTCCATGAGGAGAGACTCTACACTCAAGGGTTGTCCAAAAATTCCCTTCGCTCCCAAGGATACTCTTCCCTCCCAAGGGTGAGTGTGCCTTGAGACTCCCATTTACATAACTACAACACAAAGTAAACTTCGCAATGCAACAAGAAACAACATCCATGAAAACAACATTGCAACTCAATAAGCTTACACTACAATTTCATCTACATTTATTCATTTTCAACATGTATGAGCAAAAAAAATAAGGAGTGCTTTCACCAACCTAAGTCCAAGCTTATGACAATGAAATTTGTAGAATAACTTCCCTTTTTGTCCAATTCCTTTATCTCCCAAAAACCTCACTAACTCTAGAAATCTATAAAGATAGAGAGTGGGTGATCAAAAACCAATGTTTCTCCAAAGTCCTAAAAAGGCTTCCTACCCACTACCCAACCAATTTTCATAAAAAGAATGTCTCAAGAAATTATTTTTCTCATTTCTTTTCTCCCCTCATAAATGAGATGGAGACCAAAAATGGGGAAAAGGGGATGGGCTTGTCCTTTTTCCCAAACCCCAAAATTTTCCACTTGACTTAAGAGACATTTTAGATGGATCATAAATGATTTATGGGATCTATTTTAACCAAAATCTAACCCCCAACCCATAGTATACCTAGTAGGGTAGTTAAAATTAACTCAAACTACACCCTAAGGGCTCATTTAACCCTCCAAAAATGCACCTAAAGTTTACCTACGGGTTCCAAGCGATTTGACCCAATTTATGGCTTCCTAACCAAGGGGTCTACATGGGAACACTACAAGTTAACCTTAGGGTAAGTGTCACACTCCATCATACTCACCTAGTCTTGTCATGCCAACACAATACATATTACAAGTGTCAAGTGACACTACAAAATTACACATCACATACACTCATGGCGTGACCATTAGGATAATCACATATTTACAATTTTATAATTTAATACAACCATACAACATCACAGTTATGAAATAAAATACATAACAATGAGGTTTTTTCTCTTTATTAGATGCAACCTTGGCTTTCACTAATTTCACAATGGTATAACCTTGGTTCCCCGATTTATTTCCATGGTCCAATTTCCTACACAACTAAATCCAAATATCAGGAGTCCAAGAAAACTATACATAAAAATAATGGAAATAATTGACAACATTTAAGCATATATCATGAAAATAACATTTTTCATAATTCAACCATAATTAAATTATCATGGAAACTATTGACATATCAGCAATGATTCCTCTTGAAGACACATGTCAAAATAAGTTAATGAAGATAACCCACTTGATCTTTTAACTTTCAGTTATTTCCAATCCACTCTAAATCATAACTAAATATGAGTAATGGAAATTAACATGAAATCAATATTTAACTACATCATCATAGTAATCATCAAATTTGACTAATCAAAATGCATGTACTAATGTACTATGACATCATCAAGAAAGTCACTAACCATATCACAGGTAATAATGTATCATAAATCATCAACTTAAGTACTAGGATCAACATAATATTAAATACATCATGTGACTTAACGTCAAAACATCTATCTACTAGAGTCTAATAGGTAATGTATCAAAATAGTATATCAAATAGAAGGTCTATCATGAGAGTAAGTGGGATTTCTTAATGACTCAAAATAGGGCCTCACAAAACATCAGTTAGAGGAACGAATTCAAAATGACAAACATGAAATACAAGAATCCTCAAACCCCTTATTAAGAATCATTATTAAAATGCATTTTTGTTAATTTATCTCATAGGAGAAATATATAGGCATGTGCACAATTCTCATTAAATTTTGCAAGGAAAACTTATGACATTGTTTTCATACTACACCTCTTTTCAAACCTTTAATCTTTCTAATTCTTCTATAAAAGAGTCATATTTTTAAAGTTAAGGTTTTATTAGATACGTGAGAGGAGAGGTTTTACACACAATGTCACCAACAACAAGTATCCGAAGGATATGATAAGCATCCTCTGGCGTCATATTTGTCTCGCCAGTAAGAATGTGGAACATGTTATGGTTTCTACGTCACTGCTCCACTAGGGCCTCAAAAATCCTTTATTTACTTGATACTGAGGTATATTGAGTAAAGGCACTAAATCACATGTCACAATCACTACATGATCAGGCTATGATAATCTCTCCCTCAATCTAAATTTCCTAGGGTATTGACCCTGCATCATCAACACACCTATATCAACCTATCAAACCAAACATTGACAAGTTCATCGTCTATCAATCATCTTAATAAATCAAATCAAACATCATCCTATCCTATCCACTCAATGAGATTTTCATCAATCTTGATGAGCACATCTATCATCAACTATCTACATTATAAGGTCAAAATAACGTACTTATCATCAAAAATAAAAATCATAACAAAAAATGTGGACTAAATCATCAAATATGATAAAAATTTGACATTCTATAATATACAAAATTATATTAATCAAATGCGATGAAATTTGGCTTACATGCACAATATGAGTAAGTGCGATAATTTTTAATCAAATACAAAATAATGTCACTCATATGCAAACTTGTACTATATGAAAAATTTTACTAACAATATTGCCAAAAACACCTATCAAAACCCCTAAAAATACCAAAGGTATATTAAAAAAAATAAAGCATACATGCGAAAAAGGACTTACTCTATGCAAAAAAATACGAACATAGGTTAAAAAATGGAGAATGATAGCATATTTTAAATGTAAACAACACACAAATTTCAACAAAAATCATTTAAATCAATGACATGAAGATCGAGAAGGGGTACATACCTGAGGACCATAATGGGGCATCCTTTGATGTCATTGAACTCGCTTGAATCTATGGTCAGCATACGAGATCACCATCTTGCCAATTGGATTCTCTCTCTCCACAAAGGATAAAATCTATACAAGTGAATGTGCAAATGAATAGTAAAAAGTGAGTTATACTCCTTTATAAATCCATTTGACCTAAGGGGTATTTTGTTGGCATAATTTCAAAAACATTTATGCACGTCATTTCTTTAATCTGATCGGGGCATCATCTTGTTCATCATTTATTGGGAGTTAAATCAAAAATGCTCCCAAAATTGTTAAAATTAAAAAAAATTTAAAAAAATCATAAATACCTAAAAAGATGCAAAATCATTTGTATTTACCTCCTAAAGGGGAATACAAACCTATAACACAAATTTTTCATATCTAGGGCATCAAACTAGAAAATTTTCAAATCTAGGGCATGAGGCAAACATTTTTATATCAAGGACATCAGGCAGATCAAATTAGGAATCAGGGACCTCCATTGAATCAAATCTTCATCATCATATCAGTGGGGCATCTATCAAATTAGTTCAACATCAACCCAATAATCAAGAGTCAGAATGTTCTTTGAACCAGCGTGTTGCTCGCACGTTGATTCAATGAGGGGGAAAATGTATACACCTAAAAATTGTTAAGATCAAACATTAATTAAATTCAAGAAATTTAATTAATAATATAACATTTCCTTTTCTATGTAATTGAATTCATCATTTAATTATATAGTTCATCTTAATTAAATAATTCTCAAAATTAAAATAATTCAAACCCATTCACATGTATTTTCCACCTCACCACACATCTTAACCAGCTCACATGACACCTCATCTATGGCTAAGATAATTAATTCTTTTGAATTAATTAAATCCTATTTTCTCTGAACAACTAAGAGAATATTTCAAAAGATATTCCATAAGAAACCAATGAGAGGGAAGCACACATGGATCACCAAATGCCTTTCCTATCTTGGTCATTCAACCACAACAAGAAATCTTGATCGTTCATAAAAAAATAAACCAAAAAGCTTTGGAAAATCCTATAAATAGGGAGAATTTTTAGTGTAATGGCATCCACTTTCATCTAGAATAATTTCATAATTCTAGTTTGTGCACTCATATTGATAGGGACTCTCCAAGGTGTGCTTGCACAAGCTCTTCTAGGACCCTTCTAGTTCATAGTCTTCACAAGATCCTACTTTCTCCTCTAGGACCTTCCAATTTCTGGCTTAGCTAGCCTAGACCCAATCCAACACCACTCTATGAGTTGGTCTTCTTTGTGATTCACCTTAGGGGTGCCTATCAACCAAATGCCCTTCAATCACTTACTCCACCTTGGAAGATTCCAAGTGCATTTTCATCACCATTTCATCACAAGTGTTGCAGGGGGTGAAATGCTTGTTGAGACAACTTATTTCCTCCTATATGACCACATTATAATACATCATCAACGGTTTTACAAATGATCTCAAGAAAAACACTAAATTTGTTCTTTTAGGCCTAATAGGTCAATTAGCCCTAATCAGTGAGTTTTCCCACTTCTCTCACAAAAATCCCAAAAAACCTTATAAAAGAATTGATATTCTGACACCCTTTTCCAAGACCTAAATGATTTTGGTGGTCTTATAGACCTAGGTCATCCATACAGTGGATTCCTAGAATCTAGGGCAAATAGGGAAAATAAGGTTATTTATATGCAGTCTTCTGATTTCTGCTTGGAAATCTATCTTAATGGATTGGCCAATGCCTAATCCTTTTAGGAGGTGTCTATAGTACCTATATTCTTATGAAACCATTCTTGGTTTCATTCTCCCAATTCTTCCCCTGCAATTACACACCATCAAAACAATGTCATGCACCTAACCGGGCACACTGAACTCGCCTAGGGCATGACCTTAAAATTAGCTAAATTTCTCTTATGATCTTCTCCTTCCATATCTACACTATACAACTTATTCCCTTCCATATACCTTAGATTCATAATTATTTTCACAGTGGAGAGCTATGGGGGAGCCATGTTTCCTAAAACTGCAAAAACAACACCAGCAACTACACTACTTGCAAAACAATTTGAAAAGCTAATCTAATGAACTTAGAAAAACTTCACTACTAACTGAAAAGTTCTTAAATATATCTCCACTAAACCAATACAACACTATATCACTTAGTTCAATCCATCCATTAATTCATGAACTCAAAACAAGTCGACTGTATGCAAAACCAAAACTCAAAGCTTCTCATTCAAATTGAAAATCACTCATTACATCACATTGCCTCAGGAAATGGGATCCTACTTGTTTAAATATGCCTTCCCCATGATTATATTTCATTACATTAATCATCATTCTCCAAAGAGAATCCAAGAATGTCAAATGTTGTCATGCAACTTTTAAAAGTTGCAAATGTTGTCATGCAACATTTTGACAACTTTGACAACTTTGCTAAAAAAAACTCCAGTGACTTCCAATAGAGATAGAATGATGTAAAAACATTTATAGAGGCCATTTTAGGCATATACCTATCCTTTTATAAGCTTTAAAGGCTTTTGGATCCATTTTCCCACTTTTAGGCTTAATCTACCACTAATAAAGCATAAACATCTAAGATGGATTAAACCTAGTCAAATCCACCTTGGTACACACTTGCAAGACCTTCTAAGGTCAAACCCAAACACTAATGACTTGGCTAAGGTCAATACAATCCAAAACAAAACAAGAATTATGGATTAGCCTAGGTGCTCCTGCGCCATCCTCCCCAAATGAAAGGATTTCAATCCACCCTTGGATTGAGAAGTTGGAATCAATGCCCAACTTATTGAACTCTGCCTCCTTGATCCAAGTATCCTTTGCATCATCTTTTCCATGTCATTTGATTAGATGTTCATATTATGTCTTTTTTTTGGTCTTCTTGTAGGCCCTTGAATCAATTATCTTCTCTACTCTCTTAGGTGGTGTAGGGTTCAGATTCAGATCTTCCACCTCTTGTATAACCTCAGTAAGAATCTAGTCTGGATCCTGAGTAGGCCCCTTATAAAGGACCAGATCTACAACATTAAAGACTAGAGATAAACCAATATCCTCAGGGAGCTCTACCTTATAGGCATTGTTGCCATATTTGGCCATAATAGTGCATGGCCCCAATCTTCTCATTTGTAACTTATGTGGTACTCCCTTTTGTAGTCTGGCTTTGTTCAGATGGACCATAACAAGAACCCCTACTTGGAAATGAACTTAATTTTTCCTTTCATCCACCTTTTGCTTGATCTTTGCTACATTCTCTCTTAGAGTCTTTCTCACTATTTCATGCACCTCTTTCATGGAGTGTGCAAAGTATTTAGCATAACCACTACCCTTGGATCCATCTTTCATTTCTCTGAGCTCAAATATACCTCTAGGGTGTAGTCCATAAATAATTTCAAAAGGACTCTTTCCAGTAGTCCTATTCATAGTATCATTCTATGCATACTCTGCTTGTCCTAGGAGTTGATCCCAAGTTTTACCATACTCCTTTGTGAGACACCTCAATAGGTTCCCAAGGCTTCTATTAACCACTTCTATTTGGCTATCTATCTAAGGGTGATATGCAAACCCAAAGGATAGATTGGTTCCTAATTTTTTCCACAATGTCTTCCAAAAGTGACTCATGAATTTAGTATCTCTATCTAAGACTATTGTTAAGGTAAAGCCATGGATTCTTACCACTTCCATTAAGAATAATTGTGCAATGTGACAAGCATCATGCACTATTTTACATGGGACAAAATGTGCCATCTTACTAAATCTATCCACTATGGCATAGATATTGTCCATTCATTACTTATTCTTTGGAAATCCCACAGCAAAATCCATGCTCAAACATTCCCAAGGTTTGCTTGGAATGGGGAGAGGTTGATAAAGGCCTACATTGGAGGATGTTCACTTGGATTTCTAACACACCACACAACATTCCACATACTTCTTGATATCCAAATTCATTTTAGGCTAAAATTAAAACCTCTGCACTAACTCTTGAGTCTTTTGACTCCAAAATGACCACTAAGTGCACCATTGTGTTTCTCTTGAATCAGATTTTCCCTAATTGATCCTCTAGGGACACATAATTGACTTCCTTTAAACAATTGATCACTTTGTATAGTATATTCAGAAAATTTAGTATGGAAATTATTCTTATACTCTTTACACACCTTGTATGCTTCTACAAAGTCTTTATCTTCTGCATATAAGTCTTTGAAACTATAAATTCCCATGCTCTAAAGTTGTACTTCTTGTACTATCAGAATCCTTCTACTAAGTGCATCAGCCACTTTTTTATGTAATCCTTTCTTGTGCTTCACATTGAAGGTGTAATCCTACAAGTACGCCACCCATTTCATGTGCCTGTGATTGAGCTTGTCTTGTGAGTTCATAAAGCCAAGTGCTTGATTGTTTGAATACACCATAAATTCCTTTGGAAGTAGATAGTACCTTCATTTCCTTAGTTCTTGGACAAGAGCATACATCTCTAAGTCATAGGAAGAATACTTCCTCTTAGCATCACTTAGCTTCTCAATATGGAAAGCCATTGGTCTCCCTTCTTGGCTTAGAACTGCCCCAATGGAAACATTGCTAGCATCACACTCAACTGTAAAAGTTTCTCAAAACTTGGTAATATTAAGATAGGTTAAGTGGAAATCTTCTTTTTCAACAACTCAAATCCTTGGTCAGCTTTTTGATTCCATACAAACTTAGTCTTCATTTCACCCTTTATGGTGTCGAGCATAGTAGTAAAAATAGCACTAAACTATTTAATGAACTTTATATCATATTGAGCTAGACCATGAAAACTTCTTACTTCTGTTGTAGTCTTGGGAGTAGGCCTTTTGACAATGGCTTCCACTTTGCTTGGATCCACCTTAAGGTTTCCATGGGATAATACAAACCTGAGATATACTAACTCCTTCTTGAGGAATTCACACTTGTCCAAGTTAATCATTAGCTTCTCTTCATGCATCCTTTTTAACACAATTTGCAGATGCTTCAAGTGTTCTTCTTTAGTTCTACTAAATATTAGGATATCATCCAATTATACTAAAAAAAACTTTCCAATGTAGTCCTTGAGTACTTCGTTCATCAACCTTATGAATGTATATGGGGCATTTGATAGACCGAATGGCATCACAAGCCATTCATACAAACCTTCTGTAGTTTTGAAGGTAGTCTTCCATTCATCTCCTTCACTGACTCTGATTTGGTGATAACCACTTTTGAGGTAGATTTTTGTAAAGTACCTTGATCCTCCTAAATACTCCATTAGGTCTTCTATCCAAGGAATAGGAAACCTATACCTAATGGCGATTTGGTTAATATCTATAGAATCACTGCATAGCCTCCAAGTTCCTCCCTTTTTGGGTGCTAGGACAGTGAGTACTACACATGGACTAATACTCTTTCTAATGAGGCCTTGGTTTAGGAGCTCTTGGATATGCTTGGAAATTTCCTCATTTTGTTGAGGGGTCATCTTATAGGAAGATTTTTTAGGAAGGGTATCTCCTAGGATAAATTCAATTTGGTGACTAATAGCTCTTTTAGGGGGTAGGCTTGTTGGTTTTCCATCACTGACAATGTCACTGTACTCTTTAAGTAGCTCTTGTACTTCAAATGGAATCTCTATCTTCTTGACTGTCTTTTTTGTATCCTCTTCCTTTGGCTTCAAAACCAAAGCATATGCTACTCCCTCTCCTTCTTCTAATGCTTTTAGGAACTCCTTCTCACTAACCAACAAAACATTAGGACCTGAAGTCTTTACTTCTCCTTCTTCCAACAGTGACTCGATTTGAAAGTCACACCATCCTTCTTAAAGGAATATGCATTCTTAGCTCCATCATTCATGGCATATCTCTCAAATTTCCATGGCCTTCCTGGTAATAGGTGGCATGCATCCATAAGTAGGACGTCACATAATACCTTATCCTTATATCTCCCAATTGAGTATTCCACCCATGCTTGTTCATTCACAAGGACATATTGTCCCTTGTTCAACCAAGTAACCTTGTATGGGTTACTATGTGGAATCCTCTTCATCTTTAGCTTACTAACTGATTCCTATGATACAATGTTATCAGTAGACCCTTGGTCTATGATGACTCTACATACTTTACCCATCATCTTGCATTTCACTCTAAAAAGTGATCTTTTATGGCTTGGATCTTCTTTTACTAGTTCTTTGATTAGTGTTCTTCTTATCATCATATTTTCTCCTTCCTCTGATTCTAGGGGTACCTTAGGGTGTTTGTTTCCACCACTAGAATCCTCTTGCACAAATTTCACTCTCTTCTCTTGTCCTTGAGAAGTAGAGCCTTTCTCTAGACACATATAGGCTAGATGTCCCATCTGATTACAATGATAGCATTTCATTGTTGCAAAGTAGGAACCTCTTCCTTGGCTATTACATCTTCCTCTCAAATTATTGTTAGAGCCTCTTCCTCTATTGAAGCCTCCTATCCTTGAGTTTCCTTCTTATTGTTCTTTCAATTTGGTTTCTCCTTGGTTCTTTGGCTCTGAACTTTGACCACCATATCCACTTCTTTCTCCTTTGTTATCTCTTTCTCTACCTTTGGCTCTAGTATTACTAGAGTCCCATTTCTTTCTCAATTTCTCTTCCACCTTTATTGCAATTTGGTGGCATCTCTAGATAGTGGTAGGAGTAAGTAAACTCAATTCATCTTGTATAGTCCATTTAAGACCATTAAGGTATCTAGCTACCTTCACACTATCCTCTTTTGCAATCCTTGATCTCATACATAGCCTTTGAAACTCTTCAGTATAAGAATTAACATCCAAGCCTTTTTGCCTAAGACTTTGTCTTCTTTTATGAAACTGAATCTCATAGTCTTTAGGTACACATGCTTCTCTAATTTTGGATACCATATCTTTCCAAGTGGCTATGGGTTTCTTTCCTTCCTTCTCTCTCATCTTGGATAAATTTCCACCAAGTGAGTATAGACCCTCATAATCTAGCCTTTTCTAATTTCACTTTATGTGCCTTATTTATACCATCACATTCAAAGTGGTTTTCTAGCCCTTCAATCCAATCTATAACACAAGTGTTTCATATCTAGGGCATCAAACTAGAAAAATTTCCAAATCTAGGGCGTGAGGCAAACATTTTTATATCAAGGACATCAGGAAAATCAAATTAGGAATCAGGGACCTCCATCGAATCAAATCTTCATTATCATATCAATGGGGCATATATAAAATTAGTTCAACATCAACCTAACAATCAAGAGCATAATCAGAATGTTCTTTGAACCAACGTGTTTCTTGCACATTGATTCAAAGAGGGGCAAAATGTATACACCTAAAAATTGTTAAGATCAGACATTAATTAAATTCAAGAAATTTAATTAATAATATCACATTTCATCTACTATGTAATTTAATTCATCATTTAATTATATATTTCATCTTAATTAAATAATTCTCCAAACTAAATTAATTCAAACCCATTCACATGTATTTTCTACCTCATCACACATCTTAACCAGCTCACATGACACCTCATCTATGGCTAAGATAATTAATTCTTTTGAATTAAATAAATCCTATTTTCTTTGAACAACTAAGAGAATATTTCAAAATATATTCCATAAGAAACCAATGAGAGGGAAGCACACATGGATCACCAAATGCCTTTCCTATCTTGGTCATTCAACCACAACAAGAAATCTTGACCATTCATAAAAAAAATACACCAAAAATCATTGGAAAATCCTATAAATAGTGATCATTTTTAGTGTAATAGCATCCACTTTCATCTAGAATAATTTCATAATTCTAGTTTGTGCACTCATATTGATAGGGACTCTCCGAGGTGTGTTTGCACAAGCTCTTTTAGGACCCTTCTAGTTCATAGTCTTCACAAGATCCTACTTTCTCCTCTAGGACCTTCCAATTTATGGCTTAGCTAGCCTAGAACCACTCCAACACCACTCTATGAGTTTTTATCCTTTGTGCTTCACCTTAGGGGTACCTATCAACCAAATTCTCTTCAATCACTTACTCCACCTTGGAAGATTCCAAGTGCATTCTCATCACCATTTCATCACAAGTAATGTAGGGGGAAAAAATCTTGTTAAGACAACTTCTTGCCTCCCATATGACCACATTAGAATAGTTCATCAATGGTTTTACAAATGATCTCAAGACAAATACTGAATTTGTTCTTTTAGGCCTAATAGGTCAATTAGCCCTAATCAGTGAGTTTTTCTCACTTCTCTCACAAAAATCCAAAAAAAACTTTAAAAAAAACTTGATATTCTGACACCCTTTTCCAAGACCTAAAGGATTTTTGTGGTCTTAGATCCCTAGGGAATCTGTACAGTGGATTCCTAGAATTCAGGGCTAATAGGGAAAATAAGGCTATTTCTATGCAGTCTTCTGATTTATGCTTGGAAATCTATATTAATGGATTGGCCAATTCCTAATCCTTTTAGGAGGTATCTATAGGACCTCTATTCTTTTGAAACCATGCTTGGTTTCATTCTCCCAATCCTTCCCCTGCAATTACACACCATCAAAACATTGTCATGCACCTAACTAGGCACACTGAACTCGCCTAGGGCATGACCTTAAAATTAGCTAGATTTCTCTTCTAATCTTCTCCTTCCATATGTAAATTCTAAAATATCTTCCCTTCCATATTCCTAAAATTTGTGATGATTTGCATCGTGGAGAGCTATGGGGGAGCCATGTTTCCTAAAACTGCAAAAACAACACCAGCAACTACACTACTTGCAAAACAATTTGAAAAGCTAATCTAATGAACTCAGAACAACTTCACTAATAAATGAAAATTTATTAAATATATCTCCACTACACCAATACAACACTGGATCACTTAGTTCAATCCATCCATTAACTCATGAACTCAAAATAAGTCGGCTATATGCAAAACCAGAACTTAAAGCTTCTCATTCAAATTCAAAATCACTCATTACATCACACTGCCTTGGGAAATGGGATCCTACTTGTCTAAATATGCCTTCCCCATGATTATAGGTTGTTACATTAATCATCCATCATCATTATTTGAAGATAATCAAGAATGCCAAATGTTGTCATGCAACTTTTAAAAGTTGCAAATGTTGTCATGCAACATTTTGACAACTTTGACAACTTTGCTAAAAACAAACTCCAATAACCTCCAACCAACCTAGAATGATGTTAAAAAGTTCTAGAGGCCATTTTATGCATATACCTACCCTTGTATAATCCTTAAAGGATTTTGGATCCATTTTCCCACTTTTAGGCTTAATCTACCCCTAACCACTAATAAAGCATAAACATCTAGGATGGATTGAACCTAGTCAAATCCACCTAGGTACACACTTGCAAGACCTTCTAAGGTCAAACCAAAACACTAAGAACTTGGATAAGGTCATTACAAGCCAAAACAAAACAATAATTAAGACTTAGCTTAAGTGTTCCTACACCATCCTCCCTAAATGAAAGGATTTCAATCCATCTTTGGATTGAGAAAGTTGGAATCAATGCCCAACTTCTTGAGCTCTGCCTCCTTGATCCAAGTAGCCTCTGCATCATCTTGTCCATGCCATTTGATTAGATGCTCATATTATGTCTTATGTCTGGTCTTCTTTTAGGCCCTTGAATCAAGTATCTTCTCTGCTCTCTTAGGTGGTGTAGGGTTGAGATTCAGATCTTCCACCTCTTGTATAACCTCAGTAAGCCTCTGGTGTGGATCTAGAGTACACCCCTTATAGAGGACCAGATAGAAATATTATAATTTGAATTGCCCAAAATATATCCTACTTATCCATCAATATAAGTGTTTTTTTTCTTAATCCTTAGCAAACCCTCATAAAATTCCATGAAAATCTATGATTTGAAATCATACTCCACATACACATTTGGGTTTTGAATATAAGTGGCCATAAACATAACGTCCACAGGAATTGTCTAACGGTGGGCATCTATCCCCAACTCTTGACATTCACCATAATAAGTCCATACAAAATACCTCTCAAAACAAACTAGTGCAAGCAATCCTTGTGTTTTCTTTGATTTTCTCCCTATATCTAGGAATTTCATTATATATTAATGTATGTAGACGCCTAAAATCGTCCTTGAGATTATAATTATTTAATTATATTTGTTATCTTCTCCTATCTATTTAATTAAATTTATTTAATTAAATATGGTTCATTTCCCATAGGATTTAAATTTAATTTAAATACCTCCCTCTTAAGTGTATTAAATTATATTTAATACCTCCCCTCCATTAAATTCCCCTTTAAATAAATTTTAATTTAATTATTCCCCTCACATTCTAATATTCTTCTAAACCAAGATTAATCTAAATTTAAATTAGATTAATCTTAAATCTATACATAGATCCTACCCTACCTCACATCACTCTCAACAAATAGGCCTAGTTTCTAATTAACTAAGGTTAATTAGGCTAATTTTATGATTCCTACACCCATTAGTCCTAATTATTTTCTCACACGTGTGAGAAAATTTCCAAAACTTGTCTTTTCAAAGAATTCTAAAAATGCTCAAAAAAGGTTTCTTACAATCTTGATGACACTTTCTTACACTTTCCAAAAAAAATTTATTTGACCAAGCTTATGACATCTATGACAAATATCTTACATGTGTACTTGAAGTACACATTGAGCCATCACATCTCAAGTTTCTCACACATGGTGAGCAAATTTGGCCCATCACATCTCAAGTTTCTCACACATGTGTGAGAAAACTTGGACTCTTGCATGGCTTATGTGTTCTTCATGTGACTCCTATGTAGATGCCACATGTGATCCACATCACCCAATCCCTCCAAAATCTTATAAATAGGAGCTTTTCCAAGAGTAAATCACCCATATTTTTGCATTAGAGTTATTATGCTAGTTTGTGTCTAGAAATATTTATGCATTTAGAGCTTTTTATAATAACATGTTTGGTGGTTATTTGCATTCATTATGGTATTTTCACTTCTTCCTTAGTCCCTATTTTGTTGCATTCATTACTAGATATTTTCATTTAGTTTGTCATGTCTACTTCCATCTCACTCATTGAATGCTTGAGACTAGTTCTCCATAACTATCTCTTGAGTTATTCAATATCTTTACATTTTAGTTTACATTCATCTTTATCATTTGGATCAAGTAGGATTGATACATTGTGTTGGGAGAGCATATCCACAACCCTCTCTAAGAGAAAATCAACAAGTCTTGGGTGCCCTTTTTTGGCTCATCGTAGGCTATGGTGGAAAGCTTTGTTTAGTAGTATGTTTTTGATATGTTAATGTAGTTTATATGTTCTTTATCTCTAAAATTTGTATGTCTAAGCTTTCTCCCAATAGGTAGGTTTTCATCATACAATGTTTCTTTTCCTGACATAATCAACTTTAATGTTTCTCAAATCCACAAGGGTGAGGACATGCTTTTCAATTAATCCTTTAGTTGGGCCTTTCAATTGAGGTAAAAATTTCTTGGGAATGACCCACATGAGAATGAGGTGTAATCCCACCACTCCAACTCACGTTAAAAAAATTTACTTCTTGGGGTTAAAGCCTCAAAATTCAAATATCATTTGAGCTTATACTCAGCTCACGCCTAACACAAAGTAGGGTCGCAAGTTCTCAATCATGTTCATGTGAATTCTTGTGCCAAGGTGCTTTGTGGGGCTATACACCTCAATTGTGCTTGCGGGGACACAAATGACATATTAAAATGTAGACCCTTAATAATAACTGTTAAAGTAGCAATCTACCTGATTCATTCCCAAAATCTTGATAATATTTGTCCAAGGAGGATAGTAACCTCCCCAAGATACTCTCACATTTGTGCTATCTTGAGCATTTGGAGTCGGCTAATAAGACATCATGACTAGAGCTAATGCATGCTTGGTAATGACTATATTCTGATTATCTCTCATGTGTGTGCCTACATTTCTAGGAAAATATTTTCAAGCTAAGCCAAATTCCATAGGTAGGCATTGCTTGAGTGTTTTCAAAACATTGGTGACTGGAACATACACAAATTTCCCATCAATCAAACTTTTCACAATTTCTTGTATCCCTCAAGGTTACTTTGTCCTTTGCTCGATTGTTTTCAGACAAATTATTGTTATTATTCTGGTTTGAATGTTTAAAAATTGGTTCTTTCCATTGAAAAATTGACCAAAAATCAGACTTGAAGACCTTATTGATCATATTTCATCAAAAAATACTCTGAAACTAAATTGTCATCTCTGACCTAAGACTATCATCTCCGTCTGAGAACTATCATCTCCGACCTAGAATGGTCATCTCCTTATATTTTCATCTGCATCTAAGAATCATCGTCTTTGCTTGAAAATAGTGAGCTATCAGACCTTGCAAAAACCTCATAAATTTGATTTCTCAGAAGCTCCTAAAATCATTTATCAAGAAACTCTCATCTACCTGGTTAAATTCAATATTATCTCCACATGACATGATCGATTCATGAAAGCATAATAAATTCAAACTCCCAGTTCCTCATGTTTATAGAGATAAGAAAGAAGTTGATAGAAAAGCTTAGGAGTATCAACATATCAACAAATCTATTAAGAAAGAGATCAAGGACTTTGAAAATTTCAACTCTATCATCTTCAACATCAAGTTTTCCTGTATGATGGCCAAAACTCATGTGAATCATGCTTTCATCCATTTTGAGAAATACGAAAAGATGAACCTCATTGTTGACTTCTGAATCTCAAATCAATTCATCACCTCCTCATTATCACAAGATCATCATACCTTCTCGAAGAAAATAAAATCAATCAACCTTGGACTATAATCAAATTAATCAAATCAAATCCAATCTTTCACTCCTTCATTCTCATTAGGTTGAAAGATCTCAATCAAAGTGTTTTAGACCTTTACCTCTAGCAAACACATTATTTCTTGTAGAACATAAGTCTATCTCAAGCAATTAAATCTATTGATCTTGTCCTATTTTGCTTGGGATCACAATTCTATCACCAAGTAGAAGAAGATATTATCCAAATCAATCCCTTGTGTTTTTATTATCATAAGGTCTTGTCTCACCTAGGTTTTCATCTTAAAACCTTCAAATCCAATTCAATCTGTCAATCAATCTTAATCAAATCCAAATCAATTCAATAAGATCTAATCAAAATCAAATCAAATCTAAATCATTTTCTCCTAATATCATTATCAATCAACATCCAAACTTCATCCTTCATTCTTCATTCTTCATCTTTTGGAGGTTACCATTGTATGGTAGTTACTCAATCTCAAGCTAAAAACATGAGGTGCATGCAATTAAATACCAACCATGATGATGAGAATCCTTTTTCTCATCTCTTCTTTCAAGGAGAGGAAGTACACACTGAGGACATCACCAATGTCCCCAAAGAGAATGAATCGGTAGATTAGGAAGAAATATCTACTCAAGTGATTGACTTCCTTATTGATCCATATAATCTAGAGATGGTTGAAAAACCCATTAGTCAAAATGGTGGAGAGATTTTTATGAACTTATCAAGAATGGGGTCACAATACCTATTGATTTTGATGAATCTCTCCTTGTCTGTAATATCATCAGGGCTACAACCACTACAAACATAGCCTCAACCTCCAATGCAACATCATCACATGAAAAAGGAAAGGCCACTTCAAGTGGACCTTCTACATCAATCCCTACATCAACTTCACAACCAACATTTCAATTAACAGAGAAACAACTTCAATAGATCCTTAGTGTCTTGCCCAACATAACCTCGCATAATAGCACTCATACCATGACAAACACCACCACTAGCGCTAGTGCTAGTGGTTTGAACATAGGGAATACTTCCATCCCCTTATCTACACATCAATTTTTATCATCGCACTTCACTTTTTTTCATCCACAATGAAGACATTCATTCAACAAACATCCTGAGCTTATCATTATACACCTCCTCGTACAGCTAGTATGACATTGACAGGCTTTTTGGCTTCACAATTGGGAGGTGGAAAATATTTTGGACCATAGTTCACACCTCACAATGCTCCTAATTTTGCCCAACAATTCAATGAGCTCAAAAATCTTGTGTATAACCTAAAAAATGGAAGAAAGAAAGAATTCTTTATGAGATCTCTTTAATTATGGGTGTGTCCCTTTAATAATTTCATCCATTTAGTTATTATTTGCATACAATGGCCTTATTATCATATGTTCTTTATATAGTTTGACTAGCATAATGTAACTTATTAGCCCATCAACTCTCTTTATACCAAACTCTCTTTTTTAAGATGAGTTGACTAGCATAATACAACTTGTTTTTAACTCTTCCTCTTCTCTTCACATGCATCACATAGAATAACACAATTTTATAGCCTATGTAATTCATGGTTTTCTTTTCTATCATCCACAATCTCATAGCCCTGCTAGTTAGTTGGATCATGAAGTCTTGTCTCATCTTTGATGTTCTTTATCTTCATGTGTGACCACTTGTTCTCTTGCAATATAATTTTGAGAATGATAGTAGCAGTTGAGATATTTTACTTACTGAGGTCTCTTCAACTATTTGACTTGGAACCTCGGTAAGTTTTAGTTTTAGTTTTGCTTTTTTTTTATATACCCTTTCATATGGTTACACCGAGTTAAGATCCTTGGTTTGGGGGATTTTTCTTGTTCTCTTGAACTCAGTGATCTCTCTCTCTCTCTCTCTCTCTCTCTCTCTCTCTCTCTCTCTCTCTCTACGAGATCAAACTAGAGATTTGTTTTAAATCTATTGGAAAATATTTCTGAACATGCCAAGATCAAGAAAGCCAAGAAAAGAGGAAATCATTTCTATAAGAGACAAACTCAATTCATTACAAATTGTGTGTGTGGGGTGAACAAGAGAAAATAGGAAAGATGCTAAATGAAATCTGAAGGAGAAGAAAGTCTTCATTTCAATCCTGATCAATAAGCTAAAGGAAGAGCTAGATTTTGTAGACACTAATGAACAGTGAGACCAGCATCACAGAGTAGAACAAGTGTGGAGAAAAGGTATATATATGATTATATTGATCAGTGAAGTAATGGAACTACAATAGATTTGAAAATCTACAATTGAGTTGTATGTATGAAAAGATAATTAGTGTTTCAGTTTAACCATTGAAGTATATAAGCCTCTTAACCGAGTAGGACTTAAAATCCTCTACAATTGAGATACATCCCAAGGAGTATCAAAAAGTTTGATCACAAAAGTAGCATTGGATATGCCCGATACCTATTGACAGGCCAAGTGAGTGTTTGATCAAGGATGGTAGCATTAGATGCCAGATA
>MU224219.1:824382-841000 GCA_018584345.1 Thuja plicata
AATTGAGATACATCCCAAGGAGTATCAAAAAGTTTGATCACAAAAGTAGCATTGGATATGCCCGATACCTATTGACAGGCCAAGTGAGTGTTTGATCAAGGATGGTAGCATTAGATGCCAGATACTATTTGAAAAACTATTTCTAAATCCTCTAACAAGGTCACACCTAATAGTGTGTTTGTAACCTTTAACAGGGTTGGCTCTTAACAGGTCTCACTTTAGAAGATTGAAAATTTGGGGTGCTGGTCCCAATGGTTTTTCCCTTAACAGGGTTTCCACATTAAAAATCCATGTGTTACGTGTGTATGATTCATTTCTTTACTGTTTTGCATCTTACATAGTTAATTTTGGATTGATCGGTATACTCTGCATATTTATTGTATTTTGGTAAATAGATGACTTTTTATCGGTAATCATACAGAAGGAAGGTTTACAAAGCAATCCGAAAAGTAGTAATTTATTATAAGTATTTCAAGGCATTCATCTTGTAGGACAAAAGATAACTAGAGGCATAATCTATGGTTATAAGTTTAAAGGGTTGGTTTAAGGATTAATTTTTGAGGCCATTGATTCACCCCCCCCCCCACCTCTTAGTTATTACTAACAATTGGTATCATAGCTTGTGTGCTTAGAAGGAAGGTTTCAAGACCTAAGCTAAAGATCACAAGATGAATAGACGAGATGTGCCCAAGCTGAACAAAGATAATTTTGCTTCATGGCAGAGCAAAATAATACTCCACTTATCAGGTATTGGTAATGATGTTACTCAATACTTAGATACTGAATATGTGTTGCCCACAGGAGAACCAATAGTTGAACAAATGAGAGAGAAGCATAAGCACAATGGCATGATGATAGAACTTGCTTCCTCACTCTCTGATGTTGAATTTGAAGATGTCAAAACCTGCAAGACTGCAAAGCAGATGTGGGACAAATTTAAGCTTGTACATGGTGGTGACAAGAATGTTTTGAGAGCCAAGGAAAAAATCCTTAGAGGAAAGTTTGATGATCTCAAAATGAAAGAAGGTGAAAAATCACTCATTACAGCACAAGAATCAAAGAGGTAGTCAATGCTATCCGAGGAGTTAGAGGTGTACTAGAAGAAGATACAGTGGTAAGTAAAATTCTAAGAAGCTTACTACCCACTTATGCTATTAGAGCATCTGCCATTCAAGAAATGACAGCAGTAGAAAATAGCAATGTTACTCTAGACAGTTTGATTAGAAGACTGATTTCATTTGAGATGAATAACTTTGATAATAGTGTCTTACCAAGCATAGAGTCTGCATTTAAAACTTCTATGAGAATAAGTAAATCAAGTCATAAAAACACTATGATAAAAGATAGTGATAGTGAAAGTGAAGAGGATGATCTTGATGAAATTGAAGCACTTATGGGTAGAAGATTGCAGAGAGGCAAAGGTAAATTACCACTTGTTTGTTTTAATTGCAAAGAAATTGGACACTTTGCTGCAAGATGTACTAACAAAAGAAAAGATGATAGAATTAATGATAGATCATTTGAAAAGAAGTCTAACAGAGGTGATTACAAAAGCTACCGACAATCAAAAAGAAGAGATACCCGAGACTACAAGGACAAAGGAAAGAAGGCCAGTTACCTACCTAAATACAAAGATGAAGACACAGACACTGAATCTGATGAAGACATCGAGATGGTGATTGTGGCAGTGAAAGATGATTCAAATGATGATGAGGAAAGGTATGTAGAAATAGCTCTCATATCTAAAGTTAGTAAAAATGATGTTTGGATCATAGATAGTGGCTACACTCACCACATGACTGGTGACAATCAAAAGTTTGAGAATTTTGAATACTAAAAAGGTGGTTCAGTAAGAATGGGTAATGATACACCTTGTCCAGTTGAAGGTAGAGGAACAATAATGTTGAATAACTAGATAAAAAGTGAAAATGCTTATTGGGTAAATGGATTGAACTATAATCTATTGAGTGTTTCTCAGTTGAATAATTTAGATCACAAAGTAGCATTTGAAAATAAGAAGGCAAAGATCTTCAAGAAATTTGATTGGTACCGGTGCGCAAACAAAAGGTAACTTATCTATCTGAATGACACTGACACCACTTGTTTGATTGCTACAAATGAAGACATATGGTTGTGGCACAAAAGACTGTTTCATGTGAACTTTGACAACATGATAAAGATTAGAAAAAAGATGAATGTCAAAGGCTTACCGATGATGACCAAGCCTGACAACATCATGTGTAAGAATTGTCAAAAAGGTAAAATGACAAAGTCTAGTTTTAAAAGAAAAACCCATACATCTAATGAAATTCTAGAATTAGTCCATACTGATTTATGTGGACCTATGAGAACAAAGAGTTATTATGGAGATAGATATTTTATTCTCTTTGTTGATGATTACTCTAGAATGATGACAGTCATGTTTCTAAAAGATAAATCAAAAGCATTTAAGATGTTTAAATGGTTAAAGGTAATGGTTGAAAAGAAAAGTGGTAAGGAGTTAAAATGCTTAAGATCATATAGAGGAGGGTAATTTATTTTAGATGAATTCACTAACTTTTGCAATGAGAATAGAATCAAAAGACAGGTCTCTACACCAAGAACACCACAACAAAATGGAATTTATGAATGAAAGAATAGATCCATAGTTGATTGTGCAAGGACACTGATGAATGAGAAAGGGATCACCCAATTCTTTTGGAAGGAAGTTGTCAGTACTGTTGTTTACACATTGAACAGAGTACAATTGAAGAAAGACACAAAGAAGACACCTTATGAGCTATGGTATGGATACACACCCAATGTAAGTTATTTCAAAGTTTTTGGTAGTCAATGTTATATCTTAAAAGATGATAGAAATGGAAAAATTGACTCCAAGAGTGATGAAGGAATCTTTCTAGGGTATTCTACCAAGAACAAGGCTTATAAATGTCTAAACAAAGCCTCTAAAAAAATTGTTGAAAGGGAAAATGTTAAGATAGATGAATTTGTAGAGAAGAATGAAAAGGAAAGCACTAAAGAACCAGGGGACTACAATAGATTCACTTACAATGAGGAACCTGACACTCTACCTGACCAAAAATGTAGAGCTCCTGAGCAACAGATCATTGCACCTGACCATCAGGCTGCAAATACCGACGATCAGGATATTGCTCAAGAAAATGAACAAAGTGATGGAGAATAGAATGAAGGACAAAATGATGATCATAATGATAGACAGAGGATTGAACCTGTACTTGCAAGATATGTCAAAAGGAACCATCCATAGGACCAAATCATTAGAGACAAGAAAGTTGGTATGAGAACTAGAAGTAAGTCTCTAAATAAAAGATGTCTTATTTGTGATTATTAGCCCAAATCTGTCAATGTTGCAATAGATAATGATGAATGGATAAGTGAAATGAATGAAGAGATTGAAAAAATAGAGAAGAAAAAGACATGGACACTTGTACCAAGACCAAATGACAAAAATGTCATCGATACAAAATTGGATATTCAGAAATAAGCTTAACGAGAATGGAGAAGTTGCCAGAAATAAAGTAAGAATAGTATGCAAGGGGTATGCACAAGTAGAAGGAATTGACTATGGAGAGACCTTTGCACCCATTTATAGGCTAGAAGGAGTAAGGATATTACTTGCTTATGTTGCATGTAAAGGATTCAAGGTATATCAAATGGATGTCAAGTCTGCATTTCTAAATGGAATACTTGAAGAAGAGGTATACATTGAACAACCGGAAGGGTTTGTTGATCCAGACAAGAGGGACATGGTATGTAGACTTCACAAAGCCCTGTATGGATTGAAACAAGCACCTCGATCCTGGTATGAAAGACTTCATTCCTATCTTATAAGTATTGGATTTGTAAGGACTAGTGAAAATAGTAATCTTTATTTAAAGGAAGATACTGATGCTAACATTTTGACTGTTGAGATATTTGTTGATGACATCATATTTGGAGGCAATGATATGCTATGCAAATCATTTACTAATGAGATGAGTAAATAATTTGAGATTTCTATGTTTGGAGAGATCAAATTCTTTCTTGGTCTTCAGATCATGCAACAAGATGAAGGTATTTTCATTATGCAATCCAAGTACATCAATGAAGCACTAAAAATATTCAAGATGGAAGAATCCAAACTAGTTGGAACATGGATGGCTACTGGATGCAAACTAACAAAGGAGGACAAGTCATTAGAGGTAAATCAAACTTTGTACAGATCAATGATTGGCAAACTCATGTATGTTGTACATACTAGACCATATATTGCACATGCAGTAGGAATTGTTGCTAGATTTTCCGCTAATCCTAGGGAATCACATATGACTGTTGTGAAAAGAATCCTAAGATATCTTAATAATACCAAGGAATATGGCTTATGGTAAAAAAGAGAAGGAAAATTTGAACTTAAGGTCTTTACCAACACTGATTGAGCTGGAAATATTGATGACCGAAAGAGCACAACTGGAGGAGAATTCTTTATGGGTGACAGACTTGTCACATGGATCAGTAAAAAGCAAGGATGCATCTCATAATCTACTACAGAGGTAGAATATGTTGTTGCTGTTGCAAACTACTCAAATATTGCATGGATCAAATAGTTACTAGAAGGTATGCACATAAAGATTCTTGAACTAGTCATTATCTATTGTGATATTACCAGTGCAATAAACATTTCCAAGAATCCAATCATGCATGCTAAAACAAAGCATATTGTCATCAAGTATCATTATTTGAGAGAACAAGTTCAGGCTAAGGAAATAATACTTGAGTATGTGCAATCAAAGGAACATTTGTCCTACATCTTCACCAAGCCACTGCCCAAGGATGCATTTGAATAATTGAGAAAAAGACTAGGGTTCAGACCCTTGTCTACTGGTCAGTAAGCTGACTAGAAGGTTGTATCAACCTGCATATTATTAGAATATCACTCAAGTTGATGCAAGTAGAAAGATGGAATTCAAAGATAAATCTATACACAGAAAGTTATTTATCTACTTCGAGCAACAGAGTTATTATTGATGGATTAGGAAATTCACGGAATATATTATGGATAGAAAGGATCCACTTAACATAACTATCAATAGCTTGTTTGAAAAGATAAGATGTTTGGCATTAATGTCAAAGGGAGAGAATTATCGCATTATCATACAGATGCAAGGGAGAGAGAGTTTATCCATTATCAGGAAGAGATCATATCCATCACAGTATCCAAAGGGAGAGAAGAAATCAGAAAGGGGGAGTTCACACAAAGGAATAGAATTGTTGACAAAGAACATCGAAAGAAAAGAACAGTCAAAGGGAGAGAATTTGACAAAGGGAAAGAACACATCACATTAGAGAAAGAAAGATTCTACATCTATCCATTGAAGAGATTGAAGATAGAATAGAAATCTGCAAGAATCAAATCAAAGCTATCTGAGCTTACCAAAAGCTAGACATTTGTAATAGGTACATTAGGAAAGCTTGATGAAACTATATATTTCATATTAGCAATAATATAGTATGATAATGTAGTATGTTGCCATAAATTCCAAAGGGAGAGATTGATGACATGTAACTGATTAAATGTTTTAAGATGTTAAGTTGATGATAATGCAAGGCATTAAATCAGTTAATGTATTGTATTGTCATTGATGTCAACTTAATGTAATTTTTATGGTCATGGAAATATTGCCAAAGACTTCAAAAGAACTCATGAATCAAGGCTATGCTAATTAGTAATGCATACAAGTCAAGTATTCACTAAGTGACTGCATACACCAATGGAGTGCACCTGATGGACAGATTAAAAGAGCAAAGTCACAGTAATACCCGATGAGCAAATGCATATCATTACCGATGAACAAAGTTACAGTGTTGCCCAATGAGCAATGACAGAGTAACCCAACGAATAGAAATATAGTGTTTCTCAATGGATGGAGATCCTGAAGACAACTAAAGTCACACCGAGGGAATAGTAAATTATCACCAATGACTAGCTGAAGTGTTGATTGACAGAACAGAGAGTTCAAAAAATGACAAAATGCTTAGTTGTCAAGAAGCTAAAGATAGATTTAATGGATACTTATCATTTTTTTAATCATCCAGATAAAGTTGGAGATAAGTAATTGATTTAAAGCTGCTTTGTCCATTTGGCAAGAAGATCTCTACAAGATCAAACTAGAGATTTGTTTTAAATCTATTGGAAAATATTGTTGAACACGCCAAGATCAAGAAAGCCAAGAAAAGAGGAAATCATGTCTATAAGAAACAAACTCAATTCATTACGAATTGTGTGTGTGGGGTGAACAAGAGAAAAGAGGAAAGATGCTAAAGAAAATTTGAAGGAGAAGAAATTCTTCATTTCAGTCCTGATCAATAAGCTAAAGGAAGAGCTTGATTTTGTAGACACCGACGAACAGTGAGACCAGCATCACAGAGCAGAACAAGTGTGGAGCAAAGGTATATATTTGATTATATTGATCAGTGAAGTAATGGACCTACAATAGATCTAAAAATCTTAAATTGAGTTGTATTTATGAAAAATTCATTAGTGTTTCAATTTAACCATTGAAGCATATAAGCCTCTTAACCGAGCAGGACTTAAAAGTCTCTACAATTGAGATACATCCCAAGGAGTATCAAAAATTTTGATCACAAAATTAGCATTGGATATGCCCGATACCTATTGACAAGCCAAGTGAGTGTTTGATCAAGGATGGTACCATTAGATGCCAGATACTAGTTGACAAACTATTTCTAAATCCTCTAACAAGGTCACACCTAATAGTGTGTTTGTAACCTTTAACAGGGTTGGCTCTTAATAGGTCTCAATTTAGAAGAGTGAAAATTTGGGGTACCGGTCCTAGTGGTTTTTCCCTTACCAGGGTTTCCACATTAAAAATCCATGTGTTGTGTGTGTATGATTCATTTCTTTACTATTTTGCATCTTACATAGTTAATTCTGGATTGATCGGTATACTCTGCATATTTATTGTGTTTCGGTAAATAGATGACTGCTTATCGATAATCATACAGAAGGAAGGTTTACAAAGAAATCTGACAAGTATTAAATTATTATAAGTATTTCAAGGCATTCATCTTGTAGGACAAAAGATAACTAGAGGCATAATCTATGGTTATAAGTTTAAAGGGTTGATTTAAGGATTAATTTTTTAGGCCACTAATTCACCCCCCCTCTCAATTATTACTAACATCTCTCTCTCTCTCTCTCTCTCTCTCTCTCTCTCTCTCTCTCTACCATGAGTGTGTGTGTGTGTAGGCACATACTCTCGCTAAAGTGGGGGCTAAATGTAGTATCATAAATTGTATGCACTACCTAGTGTGTCCAATTTTGTTCTTTTCTAGTGACCATTTTACGGTATGTTCATTCTTCTATGCATGATTAAAGTTTATTATGTATTTAATTGATAAATATTTAAATATTTATCCCTTTATTAATTCAATATAATCAATATTTATGAGAGCTCCTTAATTATGGGTGTGCCCCTATAATGATTTCATCCACTCAATTATCATTTTCATACATAGGCCCTATTATCATTTGTGGCCTACTTCATACATTTTTTTCACATGTTTTGGTTATGCCCATGTTGTAATTGATCCTTGATTTGAATTTCCACCTTGATTGGCTTGTAAAGGGAAAATTTGAGTGTATGGGATGACCCAAGTCACCCCCTACATTGGGAGCAACCCCTTATTTGGAAAATTGGGCCCAAATTTGAATCAAAGAGATGTCTTTTGATTTTGAATGGTTCCAACTCCATCTTAGTTTCCATTGAGTTTGAGCCCAAAAATGGATAGGTGAGGTATAAGTACAAGGCTACCTCTCTCATTTTGGGACCCATCCATAAAGATCCTATCAAGAAATGAAATCAAACATCCATTACCTCAAGCATTCAAGGGGTAGTCGGGCATTCAAGCATATCAAGAACTTGGGGCATTTTATTCCTCAAATCCTTCATTTTGGAAATCATTAACAATCATCATGCAAGCCTGCCTTTTGTGATGTCATATTAGATATTTGTGGAGTCATTCTATTATATCAATGCTTGTGATCTCATTCCAAGGCATTTGCAACATCAATATGTAATAGGTGACTACGTTACGCATTCATATGCAAGAAGGTCTATCAGTTTGCTTCTTATCCATGACTTTTGCATCAACTTTTGGTAGATAAAGGGAACCTCCCATGATCAAGGGTGAATATAGTGACCCCTTACACTCCATGTCACCCTTGAAAGCCAATTTCCACTGGAATTTGGTGTACAATTTAGTCTCTACATTTCCTTTCTAGATATGGTCCCAAAATTGAGCTCTAAGTTCATTAACTATCTTTGTTTTATAGAAATATCATTTCCCTCTCTTCCTAGCCCTATATATCAATTTATTCATTCACATATATGTGAATATCTTGCATAGTAGTATAGGATCATTTCTTTCACTCAGTGCTTGATTCTCCTCACACCTAGTGGATCATATTCCTTCCAATGTGAGAGGAGATAGGTTCATTATTCCTAGTTTATCTATTGATCTAAACATTTCTATCAGATGATAATTACCAGTCCAATATAGAATGACATGGGAATCAAAAATCATCTTTATTTTCTTATACAAATTGGTTATACCTATTTCCTATTATATAAATAAATAGAAATAATTTTCATGTATATCTATTCTATTAATAATAAAAGAGATTTTATTTCATGGATATGGATTTTATGTTTTCACATGGAGGAAACATGGGTGGTTGTTCAATTACCTGGTTGCTTGGCCCTGGGATGTTGACTTCTTTCAAATTTTGTAGTCCTTAAATCCTAAATTTTATTTTATCCTCCTCATCACTGGTATCAATACTATCTTCCCTCATATACTTGTGCATCTAGTCCCCTCCTCTATTTTTTCTTGGTCTTAGTATTTTCATTAGAAACCTCGTGGCTCACTTAATTACAGGATTTCTTGCATCAAAGTAGCATGAGTCCCCTATGGCTAATATTGACATCCTTGACACTAGTTTAATATCCCTACTTATTATGAAATAATCTTTAGGGTATGGAATATTTAGCTCCTCATTTATATTATCCATTATCTTATCCAAGTCCTCCAATATCTCTTCTTTGAAAGAAAAAAAAGCAACATAACATGTTAACAAAATATTTAGTTCCCAATATGTCATTACTATGAAGATTGCTAGAATATTTGTGTAGGTCACTTTGTATCTATGAGATATGAAGATGAATTTTCCTCTAAGAATCCTTGTGAATGCTCAAGCTACAAATTTTTGGGAGTAATTCATCACACCCTTAAGTCATTTTTCTTTCACTTCTCCAATTAAAGGGGAATTGGCTCTTGTTAGACACTAATCATATGAGATAATTCTTGAAACTGACTTAAAATATAACAGGGAGATTGCTAGAAAACCTGGAAATGTCCTATGTTGCTTGGTTCAAGAACACTTGAGTTCGAATAGTACTGGGATGGGTGAGCTCCTGGGAATTCTTTCTGCTTCACCTCTGTGAGCGTCACGTAGATGCAATGAGTGTTAAGTGTTTGATTCATTCTCATGAGAGATGGGTTCTTGTGAACCACTACTCATGAAACATGAGTTAATGAGTTTTACTCAAAGACTACAAAGATGAACCCTGATAACAATATCACAAATTGACTTTCCGTGGAAAATATCTCCTACTTATCATACCATATAGTCCTAATTTTTGCATCTCAATGGGTGAATTAAGCATTTTTTGGGCAATATGTTGCTAGTATTCTATAAAAAAATTCTCCAAACATTTCTTATATCTTTTTTATTAAAGTTTCCCATTCCATCTTTTTCCCTTGAAAGATTCTCCAATTTCTTTCTTTCCATAATTAGCACATCATCAAAGAGGGTGGGGTAATCCATAGTATTATATACATACTAGTCTTGTTCAAATAAAGGAAACATTTTAATAGGTTCATGATACCACTAGGTAGTGTTGTTATCCACCCTAATTCGGTGCATAACCATGTACAACATTTTTGCACAAAGGGGCAATTAAGAAAAATGTGATTAACTATATCTTCTTCATTTACACAAAGGACACACCTGGATGTGCTAGTAACCCCAAATTTTCTAAACCATTCTACAGTGAGAACACATTTTTTTAGTATTACCCATGTAAACATTCCAACATTTGGAAGACACATTTTATCCCAACAGGGTTGTATCGATATTTCTATCTTCTAGAATTGTTGTTTCTCAGTCAAAGCATTATATCAATCATGAGAGTTATACTCTCCTAATTCAGTGCCACACCAAACTAATTTATCTTCATCACTCTAAAATGTAGCCTTCCTAGTTTTTAGAATGTCCTCTTATATCTTTATATCTACTCTTTGGAGTGGGAGATCTTCAAATGATTTCAATTTCCACCCTAATTATGTATATCTACTAGGTATCTATATATATTCTCTTACATACATTCCCCATTACTATTCCAATAATAATTTGGCCCTGTCATTGTTCATAATATTATCTATTTGTGTGTGTCCTCCCTCAGAATCTATTGATACTATGTTAATGAACAACTAAGAGGGGGGTGAATTAGTTGTTCCTAAACTCTTAAAACTTCATACCCTTAAACCCGAAAACCTTTAAACTTGTGAACCCTTAAATCTGACCTGATCAAATGAAATAATAAGAATACAAGTACACAATCAGAATCACATCCACACAAGTTCACATAATATTTTTATCATTGAAACCCTATTAGGGGAAAAATCACAGTGGGTTTGATTACCCACAATAAGTAAATACCTTGTTAGAAGTAGAACTTATTACAATTATGGGGATTGCACATGCAATCAGGCTCAGTGCCTAGAGCTCACTTCTCAAATGAAAATCCTTGGGCTACAACCCTGAGGAAGACTCACTTCCTTATAGATTTTATCACTACAATGATTGATTAGACTTCAATCTGATAGGATTTTTGTGAAATGATGAGAATTACAACTCCAATATCTTATTACAGCTCCTTATAAGCACACTTTGTAGATCTCTATTCAACCTCTTGTTGAAAAAACTTTTGATTTCATTGATATCTCCCTCTACTAGTCACCTCTGACATCTACATCCATGATTTGTGACTTGAATTTTCCCTAATCATTCATTTTGTACAAAGAACTAGGTCAAAAAAACCTAATTCATCATCTCTTCCAATCTCTGGGCCACATCTCTTGATTTTAATTAATCTATGATTGCTTAATCTTGAACAAAAACTATAACCACTCCTATAGATCATAAATCTCCCAGATAGCATGTTTTGTACTTGCGCAACATAATTTACCAACTAGGTCGGCCAAGAATAAATGATACAAATGAAAATATTATCATTGATCAAGAATTCAACCAATCAGGTCCTTTTGATCCATGTGGATTTCCAAATCATCAAGCACATACCTCAAGAAAATCCTATAACATCATGAAAAACACTCATCCATTCAAATCCATCAAAACCATTGGATTTGTCAACTCTTTTTCATCAAGCCCTGAAAAAAATTGTCATCAAGCCACTAAGACAATAAGATTATGCCTTGTGAACCTCTGAAGTATAAAACCTTTGAGTTGAACATACTCAAGTATGTACAAGACACACTCCTAAGTTCACTCCATGAAATGTTTACTCTGATGAGCACACTAGACCCTTTTCTGGCTTCTTGTTGACACTAAGTGTCACATTTTCCACCAGTCAACTTCTATAACATGTTTACCTAATCAAATCTTCATTTAACACTGTAGAAATTTGGGTGAACATGGTAAACACCTTCAAAAACCTTCTTCTATGTGCATCATTCTATATCTATCATATCTACTTCTCACCACACCTTAGAACACTATGCTCCACTGGCTAACCTACAACAATTAAGTTAGCAATAACCAGTCTATTCTTCTGACCACTTCTTCTGATCATTTCCTCTAATGTGTTGACGTTAATGCCAACACATTCAGCTTCCAATTTTTTTTATTATGATACGAATATCCCCCTTTGGCATTTATGGAAACATGTGATGTGAAAAATAATTAATAAAATTAGAAAGCAACAACCTCACTCCAAGAAAGATAATCAACAGTACTACCAACAATATCCTTCATTATCTTTCAGAGACTCTCTAATAGAACTTGTTCTTTCCCCCTAGGAACATGCTTGACTTGGTTCCAATAAGATTACATACTCTTCTCTTCATCAACATCTCCCCCTTGAGTACATGCCACATCTCTTATCTTACCTCTTTCTTATGTGCAAGTATACATAAACTTGCATCTCTCATTTGATCATCTTCCTTCTTAGCTTCTCCTCTGATGTCTTCTTTACCTTGTTTGTATTTTTCACATTTATTTCTCTCCCCCTTTGACATCAATGACAAGGAATGGTTAATTTTTCTCGTGAAATTATCCTTGTCAAATCAATGTCAGCTTCCTTTTCCTTTTCATCTTCTATAACTTCACCTTTCTTTCTTGCACATACATATTCTTGTGACATACATACATTGATAAGGCACTTAGCTTCCTGATTCTACACTTTCTCATAACATCCAAAAAAAAATCTCTTTCTGATTTGGAAGACTTTTCCTTTCCATTCCTACTAGTCCCCCTGAGTAGTAGCCTCTATACATCCATTCAGCTTTATTGATATTATTATGTGGCTCATCTAGACTAATAAATTCCTTTTGCATCTTAGTTTTGAGTGGGAGGGGCAATCACCCCTAACTTACCTCTGAGATACTTAAAATTATCCTTAGGTAATGTGTTTGCAAAGATATCAGAAATTTATTCCTTGGTGGGTAGATACTCTAACATTACTTATTTCCCATTCACCTTCTTTCTCTGGAAATGAAACTTGATTGAAATGTGCTTTGTTTTTATTGATGCACTGAATTATTTCAAATGTTGATATCACTTTAATTATCACAAAATATGGAAATAGGCTCATTGAAGATAATTACTATATCAGACAACATTTGTTTCAACCACATTACCTGGGTACAATTTATAGCAACAACAACATATTTTGCCTTTGCAGTAGACTGTGAAGTAAAAATTTGCTTCTTACATGTACAAGAAACCAATCTTCCACCCACTTATGTTTTTTATTTCATCAATATCTCCATCCCAATATACATCTGTAGATTCTTTAAAAGTAAAATCCTCACCTTTAGTATATCATATCCCAAACTCCATTGTTTCTTTCAAGTATCTAAATAGTCTCTTTACCGCAACTTCATGAATCTTTTTTGGTTCAGCTTGAAATCTTGCTACTAGACATATTGCATGCTTGAAATCTTTCTACTAGACATACTACATTCATGATATCTGGTCTAGTATGAATCAAGTATAATAGACCACCAACCACTGATCTATACCTGGGCTGATTTACTTTTGGTGACTTGTCATCCTTTGTTAGCTTGTATCTAGTTACAATAGGTGTACTTACTGGTTTGGAGTCATCAATCCAAACTTCTTCAACAACTCCTTCAAATACTTTGGCTGAGATATAAATGTCCCTTCATCTAAATGTAAGATCCACAAGCCTAGAAAGAATTTAATTTCTCCTATCATGGACATCTCAAACTCATTTTGCATATCAGTAGAAAATTCTAAACTTAGCTTCTCATTACCTTCAAAGATAATGTCATCCACAAATACTTCAAGAATCAATATTTTTTCATTTTCAATTTTGAAATACAGATTGTTGTCAACATTACCATTGTTAAAGCCAAATTTCAGTAATTATATGTCCAATCTGGAATATCAAGCTCTAGGAGATTTCTTCAATCTATACCATGCTTTCTTCAACTTACACACCATTTCTAGTTCATCAGTCAACTTGAATCCATCAAGTTTCTCTATATATACTTCTTCTTCCAAGTCTACATTCAGAAAAGTTAATTTTACATCCATTTGATACACTTTAAAGTTCTTATGAGAAACATAAGAAATAAATAGTCTTACCACTTCCAATCTTGTCATTGGTTCAAAGGTTTCCTCATAGTCAATACCTTATATTTGTACATACCCTTTACATACCAATATTGCCCTATTCCTGACAACTTCTCCATATTCATTCAATTTATTCTTGATTACCCATTTTGTACCAATGACATTCTCATCCAGTAGTCTAGGAACAAGGATCCAAGTGTTGTTCTTCTTAATTTGTATCAACTCTTCTTCCTTCGATTTGTACCAATCTTTATCTTTGCAAACTTCCTTTACAACCTTATGTTCTACTCTTGAGATTAAGAAGACTTCTTCATTTTCTGTCCTTCTCCTAGTTTGGACTCCTTTGTTTCTATCCCCAATTATTGTATCTTATGAATAATTTAATCTCACATAACTTGGAATTTTTTGTCTTACCTCATGATTTTGTGCTTTATCCTCTCCACTTGTATAGGCATCATTAACTTTATTTACCATACCACCTTGAATTTGATTATGATCATTGTATTATTCTCCCTAATTTGTATTGATATTTTGATCATCACACTCATATCCATCTGATTTTGATAAGCTCTCAAGGTTTTCATCCACCTTTACATTTTCACTTTCTACCTTCAATATTTTGTTGTAGCATCTATATGCCTTTCTCTTAGTAGAATAGACAATAAATATGCCTTCATCACTTATGGTATTAAACTTCCCAATGTCCTCATCTCTCTTAATGTAGCACTTACTACCAAATATTTTGAAATACCTGATAGTAGGAGAATTTCCACACCAAAGTTCATAGGGAGTCTTGTATGTCTCTCCTTTGAGTTAAACCCAGTTAAGAGTGTATACTGTAGTGCCAACTACTTCTCTCAAAAACATACATGGAACTTTCCCTTCAATCAACACGGTCTTTGCAGTATCAAGAATGGATGTTTTCTTCCTTTCAACAACTTCATTCTATTATGGTGTCCACGAAGCTAAAAATTGTCTCTTTATTCCATAATTTTCACATAATGTATTGTACTCACGAGATGTGAATTATCCACCTCTGTCTAATCTTAAGCACTTCACCTTCAGTCTTGTCTCAATCTCAACCAATCTTTTAAAGATCTTAAACTTTTCAAGTGCTTCATATTTTTCTTTTAAAAAGGTCACCCATACCATTCTAGAGTAATCATCTATGAGTAACATAAAGTATCTATCTCCATGCATACTTCTTGTTTTTGGTAGGACCACACAAATCAATATGTACAAGATCTAATAATCCATTGGAATTTGAAATTTTAGATATGAAAGTAGTTTTAATTTGCTTACCCAATTGACATTCTTTGCAGGTAAAATTTATAGGCTTCTTCATTGTTCAAAAATCTCTAACAATGTGTTTAGAATTTAATGTCACAATGTTATCAAAATTCACATGGCATGGTCTTATATGCCATAACCATCTCTCATATATCTGTGAATCAAACAAGTCTTTTGTCCACAATTCAAATGAAATACATTACCTTTAGTCTTTGAGCCTATGGAAATCTCTATTCCACATTCATTTATGCTCTTACGTCTGTACGCCTCTCTTTCTCATGATCAGCAGATTCCCAAGCTTTCCAAAGGCAAGGTCAGTAGCAAAGGTTTCACAATTGATACAAACCAAATACACAATACTACTAAAATGAACAACAATGAAACATAATCAATAAAATGTACAAGCAAGAGAAAGGAAAACAAATAAATACAAACCCCACGATGCTTGAAGCTTCTATTGTTTCTCTCTACTCCTTCCTAAATGTTGTTCTTGATGCTCAATATTGGCAGGGCAGCGTCTATGACTTGAGAAGTGTCGAGAATTTGCTAATTGAAATAGGTGTGTGATCACAAGATGGCTTGAATGCTAGAACCAAACTGACGGAGTAATGGCGCATGAGAACTTGAAATCCTAGATCCTTCAAATGGTTATGAAGGGTTTATTATATAGGAATTGGTGATGATATGAATGATTGAGATCAATCCCAGAAATAGGGAGATGAATGGTTGAGATTAAAAGGAACTGGAGAAGCCATCAGTAAACTCCACATCTTCATTTGGTAAAGAGGAGATAGAGTTTGGTTGACTGAAGAGCTAATTATGAGTTACCTTTTTGAACTGAAGAGGTGGGTGAAGTTACCTATGTGGACTGGAGAGATGGGTGGAGTAACCCATGTGATCTGATTGGAGTTATCCCTTTGAAGATAAATGAATATTTAATTATTGTTTTCAACATGTGAGATAATTGAATTCTTTTTGATTAAGAATTGCTTTATTTGATGAAATTAAATTAATTTAATTAAAATTAATTTAATTGGAAGAATTTAATTAGTAAGTTTAAATATTTAAATTTAAACTATAGGAAATTGAGTTTAATTAACTAATTAATGGTAATTAATCAATTAAAGCTAATTATTTAAATAAAATTAATTATTTAATTAATTTTGGGAATTTGATTAGATGATTTGGGGAGTGAATTTAGAGGAAAATAGATGATTAAATAATGATTAAAAAACTATTAATTAATAGATGAAAATTAGTGTTTTTAATGTAAAGTCGCAAGCCTGTCCATTTTAGGGTGTCTACATTTGCCCCTCTTTGATGCGATGTGACTTGTCATAGTGTGTC
>MU224219.1:841050-851497 GCA_018584345.1 Thuja plicata
TAAAGTCGCAAGCCTGTCCATTTTAGGGTGTCTACATTTGCCCCTCTTTGATGCGATGTGACTTGTCATAGTGTGTCAAAGATTCTTTGATTTTTCCCCAGCTTGCCCCAGTGATAGCAAGTGGACTCTATGCCCCCTCAACAAATTAAGCATAGAAAATGCGTCAGATGAGCATTAATTTGTTGAAAAAGTGAATCACTATATGATGATGATGATGAATGCATTCATATGTTAGTTATGATGTTATTGATGATGGATGCATTTATTATATGATCTACTATGCACATGTTTTGGATTTTTCTTATGCAATAAATGAATGCAATCAACCATGCACAAAATTTTTGAGTAATGCATGTGTTCGTTAGAAGGAAGTTACTTTGGAATGTGATCTTTGGGATTGATTGATAGATATGGAATGATAGAAAAGATTTTCTTTTTTTTTTTCATTTTTGGATAGATATGATTTGATAGAAAGGATGAGTGTCCCAAGTCACTGCCCCTATTTCCAATATTTGTCATCATTGCATCTTTTTTTTTTTTCAAAATTCTGAAGAGCGTCGAATGATCCAGATCATATACCACCTGGATACCACCATGACCTCTTGATAGCGGAAGGAGTAGAGAGCTTGAATAGAAAGAGAACATAGTGCACCCAAATATTGACCATCTGGGTTCAACTATGTTCCCTGTTTGAAAATAAAGAGAGCCAAAAGCACCCAGATATTGACTATCTGGATACCGCTTGTCCTCTGAATTAATCTAAAACAAAGAAACCAAGATAGAACTCTTATGCGCCCAGAGTCCATCTGGATAAAACTGTGAGCTCTTGATTTCTGAAAGGTAAAACCAAGCAAACAAGATAGAACTCCTACGCCCCTAGAGTCCATCTGGATAGCATCATGAGCTCTTGTTTGCAACATAAAAAGGGAAAGACCATAGAAATCAAGATAGAACTCCAAAACACTTAGAGTCCATCTGAATAACACTATGAGCTCTTGATTCTATAAACCAAACAAGTAAAATAAAAGAGAAGGAATGTCCAATTCTTTCCTAGGGTTAAGCTCAGATCGTGGAACTACGCGGCTGCCAGATAAGTGACAGTGCCTATCACATTTATCCTAAATCATTATGGCCCTGAAATCAAAGTGAACATTCAACAAAGAGTAATCAAAGAAAATAAGTCATGATCTATCATAGCTACTCTCCTCACATAGTGGATCCTGGAGTAGCATAAGAACATAATTGCAAAATATAGACTAACATCTGACCGACTTGACTAACCTAGTCAACATTTTTGGATGGTTCCTCGATGTAGTTGGATTCTCTTGATTGGCTCAAACTCTTTGGATAGGCTTGATTGCTTTGATTGTGTTGCAGTTGATCAAGCTGTGTCATATGTGCCCAATACTTGTTCGCAAAGCTCATGATTGTGATAATATTGATTGATTTGATTGATTTGATCATGTTGGCAGCTGATCAAGCTGTGTCATATGGGCCCAATGCTTGTTTGCAAAGCTTATGATTGTGATAGTTGATAGATTGATTTGATCTATTTGGCAGTTGATCAAGCTGTGTCAGATGGGCCCAATGCTGGTTCACAAAGCTCATGATTGTGACAATTGATAGATTAGCTTGGTTTCCAATTTTCTTGTTGATTGATTTGATAGATTGATAAAGCTGTGTCAGATGAGCCCAATGTTGATTCATAAAGCTCATGATTGTGAAATCTGATTGACTGGGTGTGCTTGCCCCTTGCTCTCTTGATAACTGAGTTGGTTTTATTGCTTTGGAATTTTTGCAATTTTTTAAATGTTTTTGATGAAGATTGATTTTCTCTTGTTTTTTAATCTTTTTAGGATTTTTTATGAGTTTTCTAATTTTTAGGATTTTTCAGGACATTTTTAATTACCCCCTAGTCTGGTGGACCAGTATTAACCATGGGTAAGTGTTTGGTGCTTAGAGGGGTTTGTGCTTCTGGATATAGCTTGGGTAGTCAGTCTTGCATTTGAAATTTGTGCTAGCTTTTGGAGCTCATTGATGGTGAAGTTGGATTCAAACACTCGGTGCCTGTTTGCCAGGTTTTCACCAAGGTACCTACTCAATAGCGCCTAATTTCCAGGTTTTCACTGAGAGAGAAATTTTGTTTTCTCTTTAATTTTTTTCTTTTTTTGTTGTCACCAGGGTGCCTGATTGTCAGGTTTTCACCAAGGTAACTTTTATATTTTTTGATTTTTTTCTTTTTTTTGGTATTTTCAGGATATGTAGATAGGTGCCTTAACCATAGAGACCTTAAGGGTAGAACCTCTTGAGGTGCATGCTATTGATGTAGCCAGGGAGCTAATCTCCTTCTGGTGTTGCTAGTATGAATTCCCCACTCTGAGTAGAGCTGATAATGACAAATGGTCCTAGCTAGTTAGGCTCAAAATTTCTGGATTTGATTCGCTCTGCTTGATTCTTCTAATTTTCCATGAGGACAAGGTCTCCTACCTTAAATTTTTGTGGCTTCACCTTCTTGTGATAGTTCCTTATAAGGCAATTATGATAGCCTTGTAAGTGGTCGAAGGCATGTTGCCTTCTTTCATCTAGTAACTCTAGTTCACTAAGCCTTGCTACTCTATAGTCTTCATCTGAAACCAGGTTCTTCAATGATATCCTTAGGGATGGGATTTCCACTTTGAGGGGTAATACCACCTCTGATCCATAGACTAGGGAGAAAGGAGTGGCTCCTATATGTGTTCTCACACTAGTTTTGTATGCCCATAGTGTAGGACTAAGCTGTAAATGCCAGTCTCGCCTTGATTCGTTCACTATTTTCTTCAAGATTTTCAAGATTGTCTTGTTTGTTGCTTCAGCTTGGCCATTCCCTTGAGGGTAGTAAAATGAGAAGAACCCTTGTTTGATGTGGAACTATTCACATAGGTCTTCGACATCCTTGTTTTGGAAAGGTGTACCATGATCTGTCGGGATTGTTTGGGGGATCCCATATCAACAGATAATGTGGTTAAGTATGAACATTGCTATTTGCTTTCCAGTGATGTAAGTGAGGGGAATTTCTTCCACCCACTTGGTGAAGTACTCCATTGTTGTTATGATGTACTTGTGTCTGTTTGCTGAAGAAGGTGTAATTTTTCCCACTAGGTCAAATCCCCACATTTAAAATGGTAATGGTGATGTGATGCAATTTAGTTCCTGGGCTGCTGCATGGATGAGGTCTCCATGAACTTGACACTATCTACACCTTTCAACATGCTTGTGTGCATCTGTCTCTATTGTGGGCCAATAGTATCCCATGTGGATGATCTTCTTAGCTAATTTGTTGCCACCTCTATGGGCTCCACAAATTCCTTCATGTACCTCGTTCAAAGCTTTCTGGGATTCCATGGAAGTGAGACATCGCAGTAACATTCCATCTAGACTTCATCTATATAGAGTATTTGAGAGGATGGTATACCTAGAGGCTTGGAAGATGAGGGATTTTCTTTGGTTCCTAGACAAGTTTGGAGGTAAGACATTGTTTTGGAGATAGTTATAGACATCTTGGTACCATGGGGATTCAGGACCAACAAGGACACACGATGATTCTATGATAGATGCCTAATGTGATGGCACCAAGAGTTGCTCACTAGAAATTGGAATTTTGTTTCGTTACCTGGCATATCGATCAGTGATGCTATGGTAGCCATTGCATCTACAGCTTTGTTTTGTGCTCATGTGACTTGCTCAAAGAGAATGTAATGGAACTTGGTGCATAGTTGTTCCATCTGTGCTCTGTATGGTATGATTTTCTCATCTTTTTTCATATAATCATTGTTGAATTGACTGTTGACCAACTATGAATCACCAAAGACTCTAAGGTTCTTGATTCTCCATTGAAGTGCTATCTTTAGACTGATGACCATTGCTTCATATTATGTTATGTTGTTGGTGCATTGGAAGTTAAGTTTGAAAGACTTTAGAATTGTATCATGATCTGGAGTGATAAGAACTATCCCTACCAATGCACCATGGTTCATACATGATCCATCAAAATAAAGTTGCCATACCTTGATCGCCGATTGTAGTGTCATGATAGATTCATCATGAAAGTCAGAGATAATAGGCTGGTGGTCTTGAATTGGTGCCTTTGCTAGTTGATCTATGATCACTTGTCCTTTGATGGCCTTTCTATCTACGTACTCAATGTCAAACTTGCTTAAGATCATTACCCACTTTTCCAATCGTCTGGTGAACACTGCTTTGCTTAGGAGGTACTTTAGAGGATCAATATGTGCGATCAATTTTGTTTGGTGACTCAACATATAATGTCTTAGCTTCTGGGAAGTGAAAACAACTGCAAGGCATGACTTCTCAATTGGCATATAGTTTAGATCATATCCAACCAAAGTCTTTCTTAGATAGTAGATGGCCCTCTCTTTTCTTATGTCATCATGTTGTGCCAGGAGTACACCTAACACTGATTTTGTCTCTGAGATAGAAGCAATGGTCTACCTTGTACTAGTGGTACCAGTATAGGAGACTTAAGAAGGTAGTCTTTGAATATCTGAAATGCTTGTTTGCATTGCTCTGTCCATACGAATTTGATTTCTTTGTGCAATAGATGTTGGAATGGGTGGCACTTGTCTGCTAGTTGAGCGATGAAGCATCTGATCGATTGGAGCCTTCCTTGTAACCCTCTTAGTTGTCTCAGGCTCGATGGTGGAGGCATGTCCAATATTTCTTTGACCTTTGCTGGATCCACTTCGATTCCTCTGTGTGATACTATGAACCCCAGTAATTTTCCCGCTGTGACACCGAAAGCACACTTCTTTGGGTTTAGACAGACTTTGAATTCTTGCATTCTATCAAAGATGGGTCCCAAAACCTGTAGATGATCCTTTTGAAGTATTGACTTGGCTAGTATGTCATCCACATAGTCTTCCATTTTCTTGTGGATGAGATCATAAAATATAGTTGTCATAGCCCTTTGATATGTCACTCCGGCATTCTTTAGACCAAACGGCATGACATTCCAACAATATGTTCCCCAAGGACATGTGAAAGTTGTTTTGTGTTGGTCCTCTGGTGTGATCCTTATTTGATTGTAACCTAAAAATCCATCCATGAGTGATAGCATTTGATGTCCGGTAGTTAGGTCTACTATCATATCAATGTTTGGTAAAGGGAAGTCATCTTTGGGACATGCTATGTTGAAATCCCTGAAGTCTGTGCAAATCCATATCTGCCCACTGTGTTTTGTAACTGGTACCAAGTTAGATATCTAGTTTGCATATGGTATAGGTCTGATGAACTTAGCATCCAGGAGCTTTTTCTATTCTACCTTGACTAGCAATGCAACGTGGGGATGCATCTTTCTTAGCTTTTTCTTGACAGGTTTGGCATTGGGTAGCGATGGGAGATGGTGTAGCACTAGCTCTGGATCTAACCCTAGCATATCTGAGTAGGACCATGCAAAATTGATCCTTCTTGCTTTGAAGAAACTGATGAACTATTCTCTCTCCTTACGGGTGAGTGATTTTCCCAAGTATATGTTCTTTGGGTTCTTTTCATCTCACAAGTTGACTTCCTCTGTATCTTCTACTAGTAATGTTGATTTCTCCTCTATCAAGGGGAGGAGTTCCTTCTTTCCATCTTCTAGCACCTCAGTGAGGTTTTTGCTAGAAGATACATCTTCTTTTAGCTTTTTATCATTCTTTTGTTTTTTTTCCTTTTGTGGACTAGAAAGAGGAGCTTCCTTCCCAAAGTATGCTTCTTTGTCTAGGTTAATGGAGAATCCTGCTTTGTGATCTCCTGACAGAATGCCTTCCCTCAGTCCCATGAAATGAGCTATTGCCTCATTGTTCTCGAATACATCTAGGTTAGGCGGTCCTTGTTGATCCCACTCTATAAGCTCAAGATGTACAAGATAGACACTTTCATGACTAATTGGCTCTGGTTGACTGAAAGGGACCGCTGGTATGGTTCCTACAAAATTGGACTGTGATGTGGATGCACCACTTGAGGTTTGATAGATTACATGTTTCTCTATGCAAGGTTGTTCGGTAATTGTCATTTGGTCAAATAGGTCTGCTAGATTTATGATAATGTCTGACCGAGGGGAATAATATGAGATGGACGGTTCAGAGTCATGAAGAGATCTCCACTCATACTCGTGGGATTTAGTCTCAATAGAATGCTCGTCTGATGTCTCACTTCATTGGTTATCATCGATTGCTATGTGTAGGTTTATTAGGGACTGTGTGGTTCCCTCTTCGGCGGGAAACAACTGCGCTAATATGTTGCTTATTAGGACATGCTTTATGTTGTGCCCCCGGTGCATCTCTGCTATTTGATCTTGATTGACTTGAATGTCTTGGATCACAAGACTAGTGCTTTGTTGTCTATATCCCAAACCTCTTGTGTTTCTCTAGGTTGGTGGGAGAGGAAATTCATATATGCCTTGTTGTCTTGCCCCCAGCCCGATTGTACCATCGTACCCAAATCTTTGTATCATTGTGTAACCATTACCATAGTTCGACAAGGGTAATGGTGGTCAAATTGTCTCAGGGGAATCTTGGTATAACCAGGTATTGATGTCTTGTTCAAAAGGATTTTCTTTCGCTATGTCTCCCCATCGGACAAAGGTTGTGGGTGGACATCTGAATAGAACAGGCTGTGGATTTTCTGTTGCAATAATAGGTTGTGGCATGCCATGAGTTCTTGGGCTTTGAGGCATGTGTGTGATGGTAAAATCCTCTTCATATCTGTATTCACCACAGTCCTTGTCCATGATGGATATCTTGTCGGCTTTCTGTGTGATATTTTTAAGATTTGAATCTAAAGAGGAGGGAATACTTGTGTCTTGTTTAATGACTATCTTTCATGTTTCCTGTGTGACATCATTGGGATTCAAATCTAAAGAGGATGGGATGCTTGCATCTTGGTTTGATGGTACCTGGTTATCAGTTCTGATTTGGACCACATTACAATATTGGAAGGGATTGGGATCTCCCTCTATGATGATCTCCTCTCCCTAATGTGGGAACTTGATGCATTGATGGTATGTCAAAGGTACAGCTTGCATTTCATGTATCCAAGGTCTCCCTAGTAACATGTTGTATCCCAACTCAAGGTCTAAGATTTGGAAGGGTGTGTTTTTTTACCACAGGACCAATGTAAATAGGTAGAATGATAATACCCTTAGGGGACCTTTCCTCTTCATCATAAGCTCTGATATTTATCCTCCTTGTGACATCAATGCTTGATTCTAAATAAACCAGTTGCTTGATTAAATTTAGAGTACAAATGTTTAACCCAGCTCCACCATCAATAAGGACCCTACGAATAGCGCTTTTGTGCACCTGGACAAGTAAGTGTAGAGGATCATTATGCAGGGGTTTATGCGGCGGCACATCATGGTCTATGAATGTGGCATGTTTGTTAGCTACTTGCTATATGGTTGACCATCGTTTGGAAGCTCTTAGGTGTTATGTCCCTTGGGAAAGCTACATTCTGAAGGGCTTGGTCAAGTGCCATTTTATGCTATGGAGATATGCGCAATAGGTCAAACATGGAGATTTGGGCAGGTGTGCACTTTAGTTGGTCTACTATGCTTGTTTGTGGATTTGAGTTTTCTTTAGGATTGGCAGAGACAGTAGGTGAGGATGGTAATCCTTGCAAGATGACTCTAGCATGATGCATTGTTATAGCACAATTGTTACCTTGGTCTTTGATAGTGAATGTAGCCACATGGCAATCTGAAGGATTAATGCAATTGATAACATTATCACTGTTGGCATATGTATAGTTAACTTGTTTTGTTTTTCCACCAAACCTGGAGGCTTTTCCCTTGTTGTGATCATGAAAGGTATCGTTGAATATAGTGTGATCAATTATGCCTTTGGTTTGAGTATTTGTTACATCAATGACCCTTGTGTTAATCATATCTTAGATAGCGTGTTTCAATCAGTAACAACTAGCTTTTTTGTGCCCTTTCACCTGATGAAACTCGTAGAAATCTTTGTCATTATACCACCTCAGTTTGTTTTCATCTTGTTCAAAGTCTTTGATTTCTAGGAGAGTGATAGTGTTTGATTGTATCAACTTGAGTAAAGCTGATTCTATCAGCTCTCCTAATGGTGTGAAATCTTATTGCTGAAATTGAAATCATGATTTGTGTTGATTCTGTTGTTGACTATTTGACACAGCAGCCGCTTGTACAGGGGGAGGTTGGTTTTGGGTGTATGCTTGGTTAGTGGGCCCTGTGGGTTTTTGGTTTTCCAAAGGTGCGCCTTGCAGCGACACCTTGGGTTGTGCATAGTTGACTGTCTTCACATCAATGACACCATCACTTGTGACATTTTTTTTTTTGTTCCACCAGTTAGCTTTTTTCATTGCATTCTTATTCGTATTCATTTGTGTGGGATCTACAAGGATTCCTTGTTTGACTAAGTTCTTCTCACAATGAACTCCTCTTTCGATGATTGTGTGAAGTTCAGAGCTAACTGTAACTCTGTTGTGAATGACATGTCTGGAATTAGATTGTCAACAAACATGACTATTAAGTCTTGTTCGAGCACATCATACGTTATGTAGTTTGTCGTATTCCTCCATCTCTATAGGAATTTCACAAAAGACTCTCCATCCTTATGTTTAATGTCACAAAGGTCCTTGATGCTGACCTTGCGCTCGATGTTATGATGGAAGTGAGCTATGAACTTTTCAGCCAATTCTCCCCAAGACTGAATGTCATGAGGTAGATGTGAGAACCATTCCATTGCTGGTCTGGCCAAGCTTTGTGGGAACAGTCACATTAGATATCTCTCATCATGAGCAACTTCAACGCAACTAGCAAAAAACTCTCAGATATGTTCAGTAGGGTTGGTACTGCCCCTATATTTGTCAAATTTCAGTATCGAGAAGTGATTTGGGAATGGAGACATGTGAAGAGAATGGTCAAAGGGGTATGGGTATAAATCCTCTATGGTATAGGATTTAGTTTGCCCCTAATTTTTCATATCCATCATTTGGGTTTGAAGGGTTTGCATTTGTTGCATTAACATGTCTGTTTGATATTTAGGCTGGTGCATGTGGACATTCCTTTGTATTGTGGTGGGTATGAGGTTGTGCCTCTATGTCCCTTGAGTAGGAATATAGTATTTCATCCTAGGGACTTGATATTGATTCCCCACCAAGTGATTTTTAAATGGAGGGACATGAGTAGCCCATGGTGGGTTTGGATGCATTTGCTATTGTGATTTAAACTAGGGTTGATACTGCTGGGGTTGGTATTGTTGCTGCTGAGGTTGGGTTTAAAACTGGGGTTGCTATCACTGAGGTTGGATTTGAGGCAACTAAAGCTGAGGTTTCTATTGCGGGGGTTGGAACTGAGGCAACTAAAGCTGGGTTTGCTGTTGCGAGGGTGGTATTTGAGGAAACTAAAGCTGGGGTTGCTATTGCGGAGGTTGGAACTGAGGCAACTGAAGTTGGGGTTGCTATTACAGAGGTTGGATTGGTGTCAGAATGGGAAAATATGTAGCCTTGGGTGGGCCTTGACTTTAATTCATTCCTGTAGAGATGGATCCCTACAGGCATGCGGTGTTGATCCCAAGGCTAGTGTGAATTGACTGCAGCAGCGGCATAGTTTCAAAATAGTTAGTGTTTGGTGGGATGGAAGGCATAGCATGAGAGATTGATTGTCTTGGCCATGAGACCAAAGGTGGAGGCATACTAGTGACCATAGGTGCACTTAGTTGCGATCCTGTCATGCTTTGAGTAGAAGATGTGCTGGCCTGTGTTGGGTCATTGGTTTGATTGGATACAGTCTATGTCGATGTGGGTAAAACCAATGGTGGAAAGATTTGAGACACAACAGGTAGTATGTGAGGAGTTTGAGTAGTGTTTTGACCCGCGAGAGGGTTTTCAGGCCATATAGTCGATACACTGAATTCAGCGGGGAGTTTGACTCCCTCCTTTATTAGCATGGCCAAGTAATGTTTAGGATTCCTCTCTACAACAGCGTAAAATAATTTCATGGAGTAAGTATCTTGCTCCACATCTTCAAGTTCTTCTTCAGTGATATCTTGGAAAAAGGTTGCCCCACAGGTCTATTCAATGAATAGAGCAGAACTGGTGTTCATGAAGGGATCATTCTCTTGCTCTATTTCCAAAGTGGGGAAGCGGTTGATATATGACTCATCAGGTTGAGTTCTAGCCTTAGACCTTGTGTAAGGTCCTCCATGAGGTGTTTAAGACATAGTGCAGTCCAGGTTTTGTAACTAAAACAAGTGATATAAATAAAACAAGGAAGAAGATCCTTTCTGAGGAAGTCCGAGTTATGTTTCGGACAAAGGTAATTCTAAGGACAGATTTTGATATAACTTGATCTCAAAGTGGTGATAAAAAAGATAAGATTTTCCGACCTTTGTCTTGGACAAAGTCACTTTGATAAAGATGATGATGTTTGATATGA
>MU224219.1:854994-879367 GCA_018584345.1 Thuja plicata
ACAATGATATACCCTGGGGAAAACCTTTCGGTAAAAAACCCCAACACTCCAAAACCTGCACAATGTATTGATCAAAAACTATTACAGTTACAATACACTTGCAATGCAAGTTCTTTCAGAAGATTTTAAAACCCTTGAAGACCAATCACGGTAGCATAAACCATTCCAACAATACACTCGCATCGCTTATCTTTGCAACCCTAAAAAATGCTTATATCGTGCGCTTCACTTTTTAGGGCTACTCCTAACGATAACCGTATTAGGGTTTTTACCATTCTCCGAGAAAATAGGAAACCCCGAACCCCACGATTGAGGAAGAGTGTACAGTACTCACATTTATCAGTTGTCACATGTCTTCACCTATCATTGAATCTTCCTAACATAGCTCTTACGTGTCATAGTAATCCGTCATAACCATTTTAGCCATGATTTCGTTACACACAATTCAAGATGCCGACACATCAACATTATTTGCAAGAAATACATTTTACAAAAAAAATAATAAGAATAGGAATTATCCAAGGTTAAGACACCTTATTCCTAACAAAATAAATGTTTGACTTATAATCATTTGAAATAACTTCATCCTCCTTAATAGAAACAAGTACATTTTCATCTTCACTTATAATAATATTAGACTCATCATCAGTGATGTTGGTATTATGTTGGGAGATTATTGGTATTGTGATGGATATTGAGGTCCAGTCATAAGGAGTCACTTATTTGGTTGTCATTGATGGCAACTAAGTTATTACAGTACAACTAAGTTAATACAGTCATGAATACTATAGGTGAAGTCAAGATACAATCAGTAAGAAGGTAATGTTGAACATTGGCTAAGTCCAAAAGATCGGTGAACATTGGCTAAGTCCAAAAGATTGATAGATAGTGGGAACATCACTTTGGTGGTGATCATGGTAGAAGTGGAATTATGAGGAGCGGTCACAGATATAGAATCAACATGTTTATATTGCAATGTGGTTCCAACCACAATTCATTTGGTTGATCGGTGAGATATTTTTTTGTTGTCACAGACATTAAGACAGGTAGAACACTTATGTTCTTGAGTAATAGTTGGTAGCTCATAGATCAGTGAGTGATAAAGTATGTGTGATCATTTCTAATGATATGATGATATGGGATAAAGGTTATACATTCAATGTTTTGATACCTATGAGATCAATGCAAACATTTAAGATGAATTTGAGGTGTTGCATTGGAGAAGCCAAAATGTGTTTAACTACTTTGGAGATATAACTTGCATATCTTATCTTGACCTAATGTCGTCATGATAAATCATTTTATTCATCAAGATTATCAATTAGACACGTGGTGCATTCACGGGAAATTAATTTGAAGATAATTTTTATGTTAGTGGAAGTTGTTAATATATAGGGAACTGCATTTATTGAAAACTTTGTAAGTTGTAAGAGTTATTTTGGGTGATGCAATTAGGGTTTTGTGGTTTCAGTTTGAGGTTGTGATCAGAAAGCTAATAGACAAAAAGTAGAGAGTAGTTACATAGTATAGAGAACATATTGGATCTGACAAGCAATCAGTGTTACATCCAGATCACTAATTTTTTTGTTCCCTAATAGTTGCAGCAAGCAAAATCCCTTAACCAAGTGAAATCTAACAGGTTCCTTTTGTAAATCCTTTAACAGTGTAACTTCCTTATTGAGATTTGAAATCATCTAGTGAGGTAGATCATAGATGATCTAATTGTACTCCTAATAGAGTGAACCCTCAGAAAGGTTATTTTTAGCTCCTAACAAGGAAAACTCATTTACTACAGTATTGGGCTTGTGGGTGTCATCCTTACCATGGTTTTTTCCCTCTTACAAGCGTTTCTGTGAGAAAATATATGTGCCATGTGTGATGAATTTGTGGATGCTTGGTATTAATTGTTAGTGTATTTGCATCAGTTATATACTTTTTAGTTTGGAAAGTAATTCAACAATTATTTAGATCAGTGTTTGATTTTGTTTACTATCTATTTGTATTGATTTACCCCCCTCTTAGTACCTCTTAATTCCAATAGTTGTTATCAGAGCTTTGGTCCTCTTGGTCATAAGCCTAAAAGCTTGGGGAAAAGATCCACTATGATGGAGGGTTATAGGTATGAGATGTAACTTGAGAATGCAAACAAGATGGTCATTGAGCTACATGAAAAGTTGAAGAAGTCACTTTCCAAATGGAGATAACTCACTGAGCAATTAAGTTAAAGCCAAGACTACATAGAAAATTTTTCTAAAGGAAGTACATATGAAGAATCTAAGGAGGAAATTACATATCTATTAATTAATAAAGGGGGTCTCAAATAAAATGTGGCTAATATGAAAAGAGAGCTTGAAAGTAAATCTATTAGGATGTGTGAAGTCCTTGAGGAAAAAGGAAAAGTTACAGATGCAAAGAAGAGTGCAGAAGCTGCCAATAAAATTTTTGATGATGCCCTAAAGGGAAAAGACGAAGATCTTATCAAACTGAGATAGGAATTTTATTTATATCAGAGTCAAATGTAGGATACTACTGCAGATAATCTTCAAGTAGTAGTTGAGAATGAAAGGCTTAGAGAGATGAATGTGACATTGAAGAAGGAACTGAAAACTGAGAAAGAAGCAAATGAAAAGACGAGGCAATACAATGAAAGCTCACAAAACCTTGATGAACAAATGAAGAGAAAAAGAAGACACAATCGGTCTAGGATATACAGGAAAAGGAACATTTGAAACTGGTGATTCCTCTAAATATGAACTTAAGGAGACACAAAAATATCATAAGGTATATCCAATCAAATCAGGTAAGAAACCTAACAACCCTACTTGTTATAACCGTGGAAAGCTTGGTCATACTGCAAATTGTGTGTAGGATAAAAATGGTGAATAAACCTTACTATATTAATGGTTATTACTATAATTGTCACAAGTATGGTCATACTAAATATGAGTGTAGATCTAGTTCTAGTAGTAGATCCAGTGGTAGTAACTCTGATGGATATTATTTTTCATGCAACAAATATGGACACAAAGTTGGAGATTGTAGGTCAAGAGTGTATGCACCTAGGTCACCAATCACACCGGTGAATACTGTTAGAAGGGAAAGACAATTAAACACTACATGTTTAGTATGTGGTAACTATAGACACCTAGCAGTAAATTGCAAAATGAGAACTCTGAGAGGTAATGCTGGTCCTTGGAAGTCAACCAGTATGGCATATTTTATCTGTCATAAGATAGGTCATCTAGATTGAGACTGTCGGTTTAGGAACCAATTTCCTAATTGATCAAAGGATAGGAAAGGAAAGCAGATTGCTAATATTGATGAAGTTGGGTGTGATATGAAGAAGACTTTGGTAAAGAAAGGTGAACTGAATTCTTGTGGGTTGACTAAGAAATCCACAAGTTCAGGAAGTGTGGAGCTTCCATCGATGAACTAAGCATATTATTTTCTTAGGGGGAGCACTTAAAGACAAATCCATTATCGGTCCCCTAGATTCAAGAGAGGTAAAGATCTATATGCACATTATGGTGTAAGTTTCTATGATTTTGTTTTTTAGATTGTGTGTAGAACGCACTGATATTTTATGGTTGATATCTATTTGATAGTAGTTATTACTATTGGTTGAGTACCAACCAGTGGATACATGTTAACTAATGACTTGACACTATTCCTATTGTTGAAGTATGCAACATCTATTTCTCTAACACTATATAGAAGGAAAGTAGCTTCATTTCACACCTTTACTTTCATTTGAGAATTCGAGAGCTATCTTGAGCTATTATGTGCAACAATTACTTTTGTGAATGAGATTTCAAGCTAAATTGATATCAAGTTTTTGTGAATATCTAACTGGTGTATTGCAAGTTATTAGCTTAGTATATTTTTAGATTTGTGTACTATTGTAGTTGATCATAATGGAAAAGAATGTTGATACTCCAATTTTGGTTAACATCTCTGAGAAGCCTCACCCGTATTCAAACTGCATCCAAGAAAAGCGGCTGAGATTGATATGTCTAGTGCCATATACACTATCCCTTAGGGATTATTATTGATTGAAGATGTTCAGTCCTATATCCATTGTAGAATCAAAGAATTGGGAGCTAAAGTAATCAAGGAAGAATACAAAAGTATGTGCATCAATGGTATGTTGAAAGATGAGCACAAAAATCTATAAGAGAAGGGTTAAACTTAATGCAATGGACATTCCCACTAAATTCCATCTTGATTGGATTTGATGTGTGATAAGTAGAGTGAATGATCAATTCATATGTATGGATAGACCACACAAGTTTTCAAAGATAATGGTTCATAGGGTTACAAGATTTCAAGCACAAGGTTTGGAATGCACATTCAGGACGGTGGAAACTCATTTGGTCACTGAACTAGCCAAATCCAAACAAGATGGAAGATAAATGACATTTGATCATGTTAAAGATAATGAATTTTTCTTTGCATCCATGGTGATAGGTTATAGAGTTTACCAGTCTAGTTGAGTTAACAGTGTGCCTGGTGGTGCTATTCATGCTGCCTATAAGATTGTTAAAGATGATTTAGTATATGATCTATGTGAGATGATCAGAACTCAGTTCTTGACAAACTTGGAAATGATTAAAAGAGATAAGAGACAATCATTCAAGTATGGTTCCCTACAGGTATGTATGTTTTTCTATGTTCAAAAATTCTACCTCGGTAGAGGTAATGTTACATGGTCAAAAGAAAAATTGGTAGTTATTCAGATAAGTGAATTCATAAAGGAATTAGGTAATAACTTCAATAATTTCATGTGGAGTTATTTCAAAGATTTCCAATATAAGACGCATAAATGAGAAAGGATTCTAGTTAGCATTGTAAAAAAGTACAAGAATGATATTTGTTTTCTAGTAGACATCGATGCATGTATTGTGCAAGTTGTGGAACCTAGCACATATTAGCTTCCTCCTATCGGATATGAAGTCTAGGGTGACTTAGTAACTTTACATGTTGACAAGTTGTTATCAAAACCCTTAGACAAAAAAGCACAAAGATTTGGAACCTGTGATGAAGCATTTACCAAAATTCAAAAGGAATTGAAGAAATCTGTCATTGAAAGGAAAATGAGGAGAATGGCATCTAACCTAGAGCAGAAGTTTGGAAGTGGTGATGCAGGAACATCTTGCACTGTTGCAGTCAAAATTGATGCTAAGGTGAAGAGAAAATAGAGAAAACCAACTGCTAGTAAAGTTAAGTCTAAAGTGGAATCAACAAGGAAGAAATGTCAAAGCATTTATGCTCCAAAAAAACTTACAAGAGGAAGAGAAAATCCACAGAGGTAAAGGATGTTCAGAAGGAAACTGATGAGGATGAGGGAGAAAGGACATAATCAGAAAAGGATGCCTTTGAACTGAAAAAGAGTGGTGAGACAAATAAGTCCCCTTCCATTGATGATATTGAAAAAGGTATTGTGGATAATGGTATACTTGCTAGTATTGGCAGAAGATACACTTTGGGTAGTGATGAAGACAAGAAGAAGTTAGAAGATGCAATTTTGTATCATTTTCACAAATTTTGTAGAACACCTTTAAAGATCCATTTTTCATCCCTAATGGACTATATCAGTTGATTGATGTTTGATGGAGCATTGTATTACAGTTGGATAGAGAGATTATGGAAAGAGCACTAATCCAAGTGCAACCTCCACTATGTGTTGAAGATGCTAAGATAAAGATTAATGCTCACAAGCATAAATTCAAAATTAAGAGCAAATAATCTAAACTTCTAATTGATGACACACAGGGTGTACATAATGGGACTATTGAAACATGGAAGAAGCTAGTACAGATAAAGGAGGTAGCAGTACAAGAAGAACAAATTCAAGTAGAATTCAATGAACATATGCAGGGAGATGATACATTTTCTATAGATCAGTTAATTGGGGATGTTTTTCTTGATGTTCCTATGTTGGTGTAGAACATTGGAACACAAAATATTAGTCTATCAAAAATAGGTGGTGATGAGATTGAAATTGTATACAAAACGGGCAAAGAGGATTCATTGTCACCATCACCTATAACACATACAGAGGAATTGATCTCTGAGAAGGAAGAGGAGAAAGCAGCATATAGTAAGGAGGAGACTCAAAAAAATATTGAAGAAGAACCTGAGACTAAAAGGAAATAAAGTCTTGTAGAGACAACTATAAGGAAGAGATAGAAAATGGTGATTGTTGTAGAAGAGGTAGAAGAGGAAGTTTATGAAGAAGAATTAATGACCACAATGGTTGATAAAACCATATTGAAACCTAGGGAATTGATGAAATTTTCAAAACAATTGAGGACAAAGGTTGTAAGAGACAAACTAAGAACAAAGAAGAAGAAGACAAGAGTCTTAAGGAAAGCTAGAGACATTCTAGCTGAGTTAGTTCCTGGGGTAGAATATGATGAAGATGATACTCCTATTGATCATATGGATACTCTTATCAAGTCTATTCTAGATCAAGGCCTAGATTTGAAGTCAGCTGTAGTGAAGCTTGCAAAGGATAAATTAGAGAAGAATATGATAGGTAAGCTTATGGAGAAGATTACTCCATATACGATCAAATTGTTAGATTTGATAAAGGAAGTTAAAACTACATTGACTGAGGTAGGTCAATTGTTTACCAAAGTATCAAGGAATCCTAATTTTGTTCAATATTTGGAACAAAGCAAAGTTGAAGCTTAGAAGGAAATGGAGAACCTAAGTGGTCAGCTTGATCCTTTTTCAAGTTCAGTCACTACTTACAATAGTAAAGTCAAGAAAATATCACACAAGGTTAAGCAGATTCAGAATGAGAAAGAAAATAGAATGTTCACTCTACTGTAACTTCAATCATCCTTATCCCCTATAGTAGAGTTCATGCAACTAAATGAGAAGAAGGCAGAAGACGTACTTGCCTTACCAGACATGAACACTCTAGATAGGATGGAAGAGCTTGATTCTAGTTTGATTGAGAAAATAATTTCCATGGGATACTTGCAAAAGGTATGGGAAACATCCTTGGATTCAGCAATGATAAACTTCAAGGTGATCTTTGTCAGGAAGTAAGTAAGTTTTGTTGAAGTGTACATATATTTTAGTTTTTGTACCTTTGGCATTGTTATCAAAGAGGGAGTATATGTATGGGTGAGTATATGTATGGGGGATTATATGCATGTATGGAGAGTATATGTATAGGTAGTCATAATTTGATATTATGATTGCACAATTGTAAGCAGTTAGCTTGTGTTTTCTATCAATGCCAAAGTGGGAGATTGTTGGTATTGTGTTGGGAGATTATTGGTATTGTGATGGATATTGAAGTGTAGTCATAAGAAGTCACTTATTTGGTTTTCATTGATGGAAAATAAGTTAGTACAGTGAAACTAAGTCTGTACATTCATGAAATACTACAGAAGAAGACAAGATACAATCGGTAAGAAGGCAATGATGAACATTTCCAAAGTCCAGAAGATTAGTGAACATTGGCTAAGTCCAAAATATTGATAGACAATGAGAACATCACTTTGGTGGTGATAATGGTAGAAGTCCAATTATGAGGAGCGATCACAGATACAAAATCAACCTATTTAGATTGCAATGTGGTTTCAACCATAATTCATTTGGTTGATCAGTGAGATAGTTTTTTGTTGTCACGGACATTAAGACAAGTAGAACACTTTTGTTCTTGAGTAAAATTTGGTAGATCACAGATTGGTGAGCGGTAAAGTATGTGCAATCATTTCTAATGATATGATGACATGGAATAAAGGTTATACATTCAATGTTTTGATATTAGAAGATTGATACAAACATTTAAGATGGATTTGAGGTGTTACATTGGAGAAGTAAAAATGTGTTTGACTACTTTGGAAATATAACATGCAGATCTTATCTTGACCTAACACAGTCATGATAAATAATTTTATTCATTGATATTATCACTTAGACAGGTGGTGATTTATCAGGAAAATAATTTGAAGATCATTTTATATCGGTGGAAGTTGTTTATATATAGGGAAATGATCATATTGAAAAATTTGTAAGTTGTAAGAGTTGTTTTGGGTGATGCAATTAGGGTTTTGTGATTTCAATTTGAGGTTGTGATCAGAAATCTGATAGACAAAGAGAAAAGAGTAGTTATAGAGTATAGAGAACATATTGGATCTGACAAGCAATCAGTGCTACATCTAGATCACTAATCTTGTTTTTCCCTAATAGTTGCAGCAATCAAAATCCCTTAACTAGGTGAACTCTAACAGGTTCTTTTTGTAAATCCTTTAACATGGTAACTTTTGTATTGAGGTTTAAAATCCTCTAGTGAGGTAGATCATAACTAATCTAATTTCACTCATAACAATGTACTAGTCACTCCTAATAGGGTGAACCCTTGAAAGGGTATTTTTAGCTCCTAATAGGGCAAACTCATTTACTATAGTATTGGGCTTGTGGGTGTAATCCTCATCGTGGTTTTTTCCCTCTTACACGGGTGTCCAAAATAAAATATATGTGTCATTTGTGATGAATTTGTGGATGCTTGGTATTACTTTATTTTATGTATGTGCATCAATTATATGCTTTTTAGTTTGGACATTAATTCAGTAGTTATTTAGATCAATGGTTGATTTTTTTTACTATTTGTTTGTACTAATTCACCCNCCCCCCCCCCCCCCCCCCTCACAGTACCTATTAATTCCAACAAGTGATACCTTCATCATCAATAGCATAAAAATAATTTTCCTCAAATATTGACCTATTGGACTTGATCTTAGAAGCCCTCTCCAGACATCTAGATTCAAAATGTCCTATTTTATTATATGAGAATAATTTTAGGGACATCTTTCCTTTATACTTACTTGATACTTTAGGTGTCCTTTTGGCAATTAGTGCTTCCAACTCCTGAATTTCCTTCTCTTCTTCTTCAAGATATCTGATTTCTTGTTCATACTTTGATACTCTCCTTGTACGTATCTCACCCTGATTTGATATATGCATGCCTATTCCAGATATAGTAGCTTTGAAAGAAATTTTAACCTTAGGTAAAGAACCACCAAATTCACTCATTTCAAATGCAGACAACATTCAACCAAATTATCTCTTGTGACTATGGAAATAGTCTTGATTTCTTCTTTTGCAGCAACCTTAGGTTTGTAAGCAGGATGTAGTGATCTTAGTACCTTGGAAAAAATTTCATTTTCCTCCAAGTTTCCACCAGCACATCTGATTCCAAAAACTATCTTATTAATATTTTGCATGTAGGAGACAATGTTCTAATCTTCTACCATCTCTAGTGCTTTGTACTTTCCTTTCAAGATTTGCAACTTTGCTTGCTTTACATGTGCATCACCTTCATGTAGAGTCTCCAACTTGTTCCATATCTTATGAAAAGTCTCTAGTTCCAACACATTTGTGTACTCTGTATCTGATAGGGCACTCAGTAATGCTTTCTTTGCTCTCATATTGCATTCTGAGGCTATGGATAGATTTGCATGAGGAGTATAGGAGTTCTTTGTAACATTTCAATATTCCTCACCAATACATCTCTGGTGTGTAATCATCCTTCCTTTGCATATGGCATAGTTTTTGTTAGAATTTGAAGAATTAAATCGCCAAGATCCACTATATGCAAAATACTTGTCACAAAAGTAAAGAATGGAGACACAACTTATAATGATCTGAAAGATGAAATATTCATTCAGAGAGAGAATAGAGGGAATTACAAAATAATTAATAATTAAAATGAGATCAATACCCTATAAAGGTGATAAAAAACTAGAAGGTGGAGAAACCTAGGTTGCATGATAATAATTAATAAAGAATTAATTATTATATGCCTAAATTTTAGTTTAAGTGAACTAGAGATAAAAATTGACTTAATAATTAATTCAATAATAATTTAATTAATAAGTGAAAATATCATTTTATTCTAACACCCCCCTTAAGATAAACTTAGGGAGAAGCTAAAACCAAGAAACTGTTGGAAATACAAGATTGGAAAAATAAGATGCTGAGAGGGGGGTGAATTAGATCTTCAAATTCTATCACTTAAAACAAACTGATCTACAATCATGCATAAATGTAATTTATCTATCATCTAGAAGCATCCATGATAGTAAATAAATAATATAGTACACCAAATTTTGGTAACCTAGAAACCCAATAAGGTAAAACTGGGGTGGGGATGACACCCACAAAATCTTCACTACTGCAACAATAAAGTATGCCTGTTAGGGCTACAAAATTTTATCACAATATGTAATCTACCTAGTTAAAGGTTTGCCCAGTTAAGAGCTACAGATTAATACAATCTACCTTGTAAAAGGATTTAAAACTTACAACAAAGTAAGCACTCAGCTAAGAGATTTAGAAAGGTCTGTTAGAACCACTCTGTTAAGATATTTCACCTGATACACTTGTTAGAATGTCTCAAGATCTGATCCTTTGATATGCACTCTGATGTTGATAATGGATCTCCTCTTTTCAATACCTTCTCTGATCTAATAATCTGATATATCTTTACTCTGCTACTCACTACTCTGTTACTCTGATAGATCTATGCTTCCTCTCTCAAAACAACCCTACACACATCTCTCATGTACGCATAAACCTTCTATCACAGTACTATGATTAGGGTAAGAAGAAATCTTAATATACTTTACAGATCGGGCAATTAGACCTAGATCAACGATCAGGATCAAATGTTTATGCCACTTGGACATTCCAATATTCTGATTGGCTCCATGCCACGTAGTGGGATCAAATAATTAAATGCATAATTATCCCGTTGAAAACATTAAATGCTTAGATAAGTCAGCCCAAAGTAGTTTACCTTGAAATTGGTGTCAATCCTGACATACAAAAAAAAACTGTCTTGCTCGACACTCAAAGACTATGTCACTTGGCATGAACTGAACTTGGAAACCATGTGACTCAGCAACCATTATCAGCTCAGCAATGACTGTGTCAGATAGCTCATCCTATACTAGATAGCTTGGCTGTAGTGATGACCAGCTAAAACTGCCTAGATAAATGACTAAGTGTTGTACACTAATGATCAACAAAATTTAGAGATCAACAATCTCCCCCTTTGATATTAGTGGCAAAAACACTTATCATTTCTTTTACATCCACAAAATTTTCCTAAGTACATAATGTACTCCCCCTTAGATTATACTTCATACTTTGTACATTATCTACATAATATACATGCCTTCTACAAAAAAATATTTATACCTGGTTCTGCACATATTTTTTTGTTTCCTTTGCAGTTTCCCCCTTGTCAGTTTCCTTTTCCCCCTTTTTTTTGTCACTTATCATTGTGGGGGTTAAGTTGTACTTATCCAAAAATGGTTTATGAAGTTGTAATATCAATGAAAATGATGTATCCCAACTATCCTTAACAAACTTCATAACCTGCAAATTAACTTCTAGCTCAGCAACTAGACTTACCAAACTATCTGCAGTTGAGTAATAAGAATCTCTATTGACTAATTCTCATGCAGTTGTTAGTTCCTTCTGTATAATCTCTAGGTGAGGTATCAAGTTAGATTTAATTGTTATTAATTTGGCCCTTATTCAGCCATCTTCAGCCATAAGCTCGGCTAATCTCCTTTGTGCATGAGTCAACCTATCAAAATGTATGGAGCTAGAACTAGCATCCATGCTCAATGAACTTGTTGTTGACTTCATATCTAAATGCAACTTCTCAATAAGCTGTTGATTTTACTTTGTAAATAATGTCTCATCACATAATATTTTGTATAGAGAAAATACATTATTAGCAACTTCCTCAAGAATCTCAACAAGAGAAGAAAGTTCAACCTATTTTGTAGCAATCTCTCCAGATATATTCTCCAAGAGTTTGTTCTCAAATCTTCTCTTGGACCATTGCAATAATTTTTCGTTTGCCTCAATGTTTTCATTAGTAACTTTCTGCACAATGTGAACTAACTATTCCAGTATTGGTGCTTGCTGATTTTCATCTTCCATCTCAAAAGCTTGAACAAAAATATCCTTTATTTCATGTAGAACTTGCTTCTACTTTTGTTCACTCTTCATTTCCTCTTGTCTCTTCTTTCTCTTCAAAAGATCTTGAAGGGTCTGAATTTGCTCATATGCCAAACTCTTAGGATCACATTTAGGAATCACAATGACTTCATCCAATGTAAAATTTAAGCTTGGTGACTTTGTCTTGTTTAGCTTCCTCCTTTTAAGCTCTGGTGAGCTGATACTCGGCTCAGCTTCTGTGATATCTTTTCCTTTCTCAGTATCAATTTCAATTTATGCCTTCATCTGAGTCAAAATTTCCTACTGATCAGGTATACTTCCTATATTGGGTCCAGTGGGAGTAGATGATACAAAGTGTGGTAGATCCACCAACACTTGTATAGCCTCTTGTTTTAGGATTATTTGCAATTTCCTCCATCTTATCTCCACTCTCTAAAACTATTTATACAACTTCTTAAATAGGTGGATCAATATTGATTACCTCCTTTTCTCCTTCTATCTCTGTCTCAGCCTCAGTTGTATGAATAGGCAATTGGATACCTATGTCTACTGGCTCATTCTAATCCTCAGCATCCACATTACTATTATCTTCAAGTGTAGTGTCAATGGGACTATCCATTTTCAAATCTGCAATTTTCTCATCACTTGTTTCCTTTTGTGGTTCTGTCTCAGTCTCTCCTTGATCAGTAACAGTTTGGTCTTCCATTTCCTTCAGCTCTGAGGTTCCTTCACCTTTCTCCTCGGCCTTCTTAGTAATTGAACCAAAAGTCTCCTTCCATATTCTGGTTCTCTGTTGAACTACACCTTCAACATCATTCCTCATAATTGCATAGGTTCTTTGTTTAGGGATAAACTTCCTTTGATATTGTTCGATGAACTTTGCTACCTATTTATTGGTTAAATTAGGAATGACCTTAGCTAGTGTTCCTTCCTTTATCTGTCTTTCAGTCATTAAAGCATACTACCACTTTTGTGATAGAATATCATAAAGTTTTGTAGGAATAATATTTCCTATCTCTACAGGCGTCATCTTGAATGTGCATACCATATCTAATAATGCTTCCTAAATCTTATGCTTGTTAGCTATGCTTTGCTTCTCATACTTTATAAACTTAAATCCTGCTAATCCAGCATTACTTCTTAGGTTCTTACATACCTCATCAATATTGGTCATTTGTTTATGTGATTCTATAGGTATGTTTCTAGGTTCATATGTATCTATCTTCTCCTCATCTTCTTCTTCTAAGATTAGTTTCCTTCTCAGTCTTTTCTTAAGTTGGCTCGGCACAACCTTTGTTCCAACTTGTTTTCTCTTCCCTATGCTGCTCTCACCAGCATTCTTCTTTGTATATACCTTTATTGTCTTAGCTTGTGCAGAAAAATTTGATGTGCTTGTCCTAGGCTAGTTGGCAATAGGAGCGGTAGCCTTAGGTTTGGATTGACTTGGTTTAGTTTCCTTGGCAACTATTGGTTGCTTCCCTTTTCCTTTCACAGTGATATCCTCTTCAGGTTCACTCTCCTCTTCTCCACTAGACATATCTTCTCGATGTCATGTTGATAATCCCAAAGGTGCATCCTCTACTTCTTCATCACTCTCAATTCCAACCATCTTCTTCAGATTTTTGACAATATTTTTCCTCTTCCTCTCCATAGTGCCATCCTTCAAGTCCATAGAGATTTTAGACTTTGCTTCTTCATTGTTTCCAAAATGTTTTGTTGCACTATCAATCTCTTCTAGCAATAGAGTTTTTATTGTTGCAGATGTTTCATCAACATTTACTTCATAAGGTAGTGGCCTTATCCATGATACCCTCTTCACTACAGCCTGCACATAGGTGAAATCTGTGTCTACTAGGAAACACACATCCTCATAGTGTTCCTCAACAAGTGACCTGGGAATTATACTCCTTAATCTCATCTTTTTTTAAAATTCAACAAAATATGTTCCCATCACATTGTCAAAGTTATCACCTAATTGATGAATAAATGCATTGATTTGTTGTGTAATAGGTCTGTCTATTTTCCACATAATATTTTTTAAACATAGGAAATGTATTCTGTATATAGAAGAATATGCAAACGAGCAGACATCCGAACTTACATATTAAGTTCTTTTCCTTTTAGATTGAAGAAAGGTTCTCAGCCAGTTGCATCAATTGAAGCTCGGCAAGGTCATAAGTATGATCCTTCTTCACAATTTTCCAAGCTTGGTCAACGGCAATGTAGGGGACATTGTCCAGTCGGCTCAATTGATAAAGCTTATGAGCAATAACCCTAACTACAAAATCAAGCTCCAAATTTGTAATTATAGATATTGTCATCCCTCTTTTGTTCCATACAGCTCCAGTGAATTCTTCTATGTTTTCCTTACTCTAACATCTCATTGTCCTCTTTCTGTTAACAATTGGATAACCTATTACTCGATAGATGATTTCCTTTTTAATCTTAATTGGTCCATTTTCCAGCCATATGTTCATGTCATGTACTTTACTAAGGAAAATCTTGATCCATTCCATTCTGAAATCCCTTGAAAAGTCTAGGGCACAAGTTAAACCTCTCTCAGCTAAATGTTTGTGTTCATCTTTTAGGGCTCCATCTATGCACAATTTGCTGTAAGATTCTCTTAGCTTGTGATCTCTAACTTCACTTATCTTGCACATATAGCATGACCTAATATCATGAATCATGAGTACCTTAGGTGGAATCGATGATAGGGCTCTATTCAGATCACCCTGGATGGCGATCTCAGGAACTACTTGAAAATTAGGAGGTGCACAGGTGTCGCTCCTTACCAATTGAAATTTTCACAACTCCTTCTTCATACTCTTCACTTATGTGGAAGAACTAGCGGCCATGATTTTGAAAGAAATAGGGTTTCAAAGATGATAGACAAAATACCTCGACAAATGTCAAAATTTGCACATTTACTTAGGATAGCCGACGGAATGCTATAGAAATCCTTGAAAGATCTTTGTAGAAATTGAGTTCACAAATGCTCCAACCCTTTGTAAAATTCTTAATCGCAAGGTGAAATAAGTAATGAATGGATCATTCCTTTATAGCCTCCAAAGGTCAAAATTTAGGTTTGCAATAAATGTTCTACCCATTGAGTGAGTGGAAAATAGTTGCCCTCGGCTGACTCAAAAAATACATTTATCTCTTAGTCGCAACGCATACCAACTCAGCACATACTAAGGAGCTCGGTCTCAGTGTACAATAGTACTGTTGCTTGGCACCTATAGTGAATGTTGACTTTTCTAGGTACATCTCTCAAGAATATGTCCTGATGCATCTTTACATATACAGATATGGACTTTTACACCATTATATGTTAGGAATTGATAAAAGATATGAGATATGAGCACAGTTCCTCACATACCATTTTTTCTTAATTAGAGATAATGTGATCACCTGATCCATTAGATTGGGTGACCTTGGCTTCAGTCGCTTCATAGCTGCTTGGTTTTTTTTTCCTTACCCATGTCTAGTTTATCTGTGCTCTAATTTCCTCAACAGTAGGAGCAGGTACCCTTGTCTTGTAATCTTTCCTAGTGTGACCCATTTTCAGATAGTTATAGAAAACTAGGCTTCCATTCATCCAACTCTTAGATTTTCCTCTAAAATGTGTCTTTATGCAGTTTTCTGGAACATGCCCATACTTGCCATAGTAATGAAAATTATTCCATGTGTTGTAATCACAACTATAAGTGTTACCTTTCATTGGTGATTTTGCTTGTGTCTTTGATGTCCACTATTGTTTAGCATTAGATCTGCAATCTTGTGCTTTATGTCCAAATTTTTGACAGTTGTAACAATACCCATTGAATCTAGGTGTGGGAGGTACATTATTTGCCTTTGCCCAACATTCATGTGCTTGATGTCCAAACTTCTTACAGTTAAAACAATAACCATTGAACTTAGGTTTAGGATTGGACTTACCATTCTTGATTCAGCAAATGTTTGTTGTGTGTCCTAGTTTTCTGTAGTGATGGCATATAGGCTTGTTGTTCTTTGTCTTTACATTCCTCTTCTCACCTATCTTAGATGATTCTCCTTTCTCAGTAGATGTATGTTGTTTGATGTGACCTAATCCAGAAGAATCTTTAGATCTCCTTGATGCTTCCATCAGATTTTCAAAATGAGTCAAAGCTTCATTGGGTCTGTTCAATCTTTCATTAAGTTCTTTCTCAGATCTCAATTCATCTTTCAATTGACTGTTCTTAGATCTCAGACTCACAATTTTCATGTCTTTCCTACTGATCTCCTGATTTGCAAGTAGTAGTTGATTCACCATGTCAACGTAATTATTTGTCATCATTTGTACATCATGTGTCATTTCATCAAGTCTGATAGTCATCATTCTTTTGTCTTCTTCAGCCATAGCTTTGTCATCTTTAGCTTTCTTCTTTTGTTCCACTACTTCACATAGTCTTACTATTTGTGCTTCTTGTTCTCTCTTCAAGTTTCTGATTTCTTCACACAATGTATTGTTCATTTATAGTAGATCTAAAATTGTTGCATCTCTCTTAGTAGAGTTTTCATTCTAAAATAGACTTGTAGTGTCTTCTTCTTGATAATGAGTGTCATTCAATTGTTTGGTCAAATCTTTCCTAGATATCAAGGACTCTCTCAATTCTTGTCTTGCTATCTCAAGATGATGTAATGCAAGCTGAATTTCAATCTTTTGATTCTCAATGACTTTTCCCAATTTGTAAATCTCAATTCCAAGATTTGTACTCTCAAGCTGATTAAAACCTTTTATGGGAGAACTGAGCTCGGATACCAATTTTTGGAAATACAATATTGGAAAAGTAAGATGCTGAGAGGGGGGGTGAATTAGATCTTCAACTTTTATCACTTAAAACAAATTGATCCACAATCATGCATAAGTGCAATTGATCTATCATCTAGTAGCATCCATGACAGTAAATAAATAACACAGTACACAGAATTTTGGTGACCCAGAAACCCAATAAGGTAAAATTGGGGTGGGGATGACACCCACAAAATCTTCACTACTGCAACAATAAAGTGTTCCTTTTAGGGCTACAAAATTTTATTTCAATATGTAATCTACCTGGTTAAAGGTCTGCCCAATTAAGAGCTACAGATCATTACAATCTACCTTGTAAAAGGATTTAAAACTTACAAAAAAGTAAGCACTCACCTAAGAGATTTAGAAAGGTCTGTTAGAACCACTCTGTTAATATATTTCACCTGATACACTTGTTAGAATGTCTCAAGATCTGATCCTTTGATATGCACTCTGATGCTGATAATGGATCTCCTCTTTTCAATACCTTCTCTGATTTAATAATCTAATATATCTTTACTCTGCTGCTCACTGCTCTATTACTCTTCTAGATACATACTTCTCTCAAAACAACCCTACGCACATCTCTCATGTATACATACACCTTCTCTCACAGTACTCTGATTAGGGTAAGAAGAAATTTAATATACTTTACAGATCAGACAATTAGATCTAGATCAATGATCGGGATCAAATGCTTATGCCGCTTGGAAATTCCAATTTTCTGATTGGCTCCATGCCACGTAGTGGGATCAAATAATTAAATGTGTAATTATCTCGTTGAAAAAATTAAATGCTTAGATAAGTCGACCGAAAATAGTTTACCTCAAAATTGGTGTCAATCCTGACATATAAAACAAAATTATCTTGCTCGGCATGGACTAAACTTGGAAACCGTGTGACTCAACAACCATTATCTTCTCGGCAACAACTGTGTCAGATAGCTCGGCCGCAGTGATGACCGACTAAAACTGCCTAGATAAATGACTAAGTGTGGGACACTAGTGATCAACAAAACTTAGAGATCAATAGAAACAACTACTGAAAGAAGGAAATGGGTCCCGTCAACATGGCCTAATCAGGTACCCAAGTACAAAAAAATTATAAAGAGGAGAAAAGGAGAAAATCCAGTGGGAAAAACCCCTCTCCGAAAAGAGATGAAACCTAGTGAAGGACTGAAGAAGCCTCCAAACTAGAGAATGTCCTAGAAAATAGGAACACTGATTAGGTAGAGAAGAGTGTAATCTTCATGAGTGCCCTCAAATGACATTACTCAAATCAAGATGGAAAACAAAGGAAAACATCAGAACTCAAAGATACAAATGGAAAAAACACCAAAGTCTGAAGAGTTGATCAAAAGAAGAACATGTAGAATGCTGCTAAAGCATGAAGTTGCAAACAATATCAAAGAATAACTATTGGAACCTCCACTAAAATAGAATTTGATTAGATAGAGAAGATTATAATCTGTATGAGTGCCCTAAAATGACACTACTCGAATCAGGATGGAAAACAAAGGCAAACATTGAAACATGAAGATACAAATGGAAAAAAACATGAAAGTCTAAAGAACTTATCAAAAGATGGAAGGATGCCTCCGAAATAGGAATGAAAGAGTGTCCATATGGTAAATGATCCATCTCACCTAAATGCATAGGTACTCAGCCACTACATCTGTCTAGTACTTAGGAACAAATATTGAATACATAGCTCACTCCATAAAACCAAGGAAGCATTAGAACCAAAAGGAAATACCCCCATAATGCTGAGCACGGAGAGGTATGACACGTACACTAAAAGAGACTACCAAGAATAACTGCATGTCAAAGAAAGTTGTAACTCCCCGCTAGGGAACCCAAGATAAATTAACCTATAACAAGTAACTAAGTTTATAGATTTTTTTTTTTTATTTTACATTCAAGATAAACAATTAAGTGGAAGCAACCACAGTGAAACACAAAACATGATCATAAAAGTAAATTCAACAATGATACAATTCTCAAGGGTTCCATAATGTAGGAATTACTCATAAATTAATTAAAGACTAATATAAATATGTCAAAGTAGATAATGAATAAAAAGTACAACATCTCATAAATAATGATACAATTACATTTGATACCATAAGGTATATCCAAAGAAATGACATCCATTGCACAAGTCACAAGGTATGTAATTATAATTAAATATGAAGTACAATACATTAATCCATAAAAAACATATTTGAAATGCACATGCATGATATGATAAACAACTTAAGAAAGATAAGAGCATATCTCCAAATATGTCACATATGGTACAACTGCTACAAGATTATCAACAAACGTACAAGGATATTGAGGTCGCCAATGGTAAAGAGGACCACTACCACCCGTACTTGTGGCACCTAAATGGTCCACTCCCACTGTTTTGAGGAGATAACAACACATACCACTTGGTTTAGAAACCAGTTGTAAGGTAAGACTAACAAGGAATCTTGAAAGCTCTCTATCAAAAGGCACAACTTCAACTAAACAGGAAAAAACCTATAAACCCAGAGGCAACCAACACACATAGGGAAATATAAAGTGAATATGGGGAAGGTTCATCACATGAGTCAACTCTAGAGTTACCTTGCAAGTATTGGGCCACAAACTTCTCTGATAGTTCTGCGAAAGTAGAGACTGTACCATAGTGGATATTGTAGAACCACTCAAGAGCGATCCCTCCTAAGATTTTGGGGAATAGTCTCATGAGGAAGTTATCATTGTAGGCCACTTCTTGGCATGCCATGTAGAATTCTTTCATGTGGATCACAGGATCTCCCTTCCCTTGATATTTGTCAAATTTAGCGGTGTCAAAGTGTTTGGGGAAGGGTACAACAGTGATAGATCAATCAAATGGGTAAGGGCATACCTCCTCAAACTCTAATGTCTTTATTTCAGTCTGAGCTCATAGCTCTTTAAGGGAATTCTTCATTTCTTCCCATTCTTGGTTGACGGGTGGGGGATTGTTAGTCCCTGTCATGTTGATCCCGCTTGTGATGTATGGGTCGAATAAAGTTGGTGAATACAGAGGGTTTTGCGGAGGGTATTGTGGTGTTTCATATGGGGGTTGATGGTCAGCATAGATGGGCTGGTGTGGTGGGAACTATGTCTGAGTGGAATATTGTGGTGGAGGAGGTGGCAAAGAAAGATGTGGTTGTTGTAGCGGTTGAAAATAGGCTTGTATTTGCTGAGGTGTTGGATAAGTGGGTTGAGCTTGTTGAGTGTCTACATAGGGTGGTGGTGCTACGTTGTTGAGGTATGAAGGATAGATGTTCTGAGGTGGAATGCCCCCAGTACGTGGAATGAAGTAGTTGGTGCTGATGGGAACACTAGATTATAATGGTGTTGGAATGGTTTGTGATGTAGCGAAAGATGGCATGGATAGGTAGTTGGCAATTTTGGGTTGTTTTTGTTGAGAGAGATAGATGATAGTGTGTGGGTTAGAAAATTTTTGTAGTGTTTGTGTGGTGAAGGGATTTGCACCCTGCATTTGTGATTGTGGTTGTTGGATAAGTTGGGCAGTGGGTTGTGCAGCTGCGATGGGGTTGAGTGGTTGTTGTTGTGTTTGGGATGCAAATGGATTTGTGCTCTGTTGTTGGATAGGTTGGATGGGGGGTTGTGTTGTGACGAAAGGATTAAATTTCTATTATTGTGCTTGGGATGTGAATGGGTTAGTGGTTTGCTACTAGGGTTGCTTGGGAATGGGTTGGATACCAGGTTGTGCAGTGGCCAAGGGATTGGTGGATGTTTGTTGTGCTTGGGAGGTAGTTGGATTGGTGCTTTGCATCTATGTGGGGATACCTAAGGCTTGCATGGTAGCTTGAGAGTAATTCCAAGTGGATGATGAAGCACCTTGTGTTGTTTGACCGATTTGAGGAACTAGTGGTGGAGGATTTGGGTTGGCTTGTGCTTGCAGAAGAAGTGTACACATACGTTACGATTGTGTTGCTGGTGGAGCATGGAAAGTGAACCCTTACAGAAATAAGGGTTGGTTGTAATGATTCATGAGAGGCATGCCTATGGTAAATTGTGTTTGTTGTTGTTGGTATGTTGTAGAAGAAAAGGGTGGAACAAGCATGAAGATTTGGGTGCTTTGAGGCTGTGAACTGGTGGTGTATTTTGAATGGGCTGAGTGGTGATGGGTAGAATGTTGGTTTGTTGAGTGTTGATTGGTAGGAGGAATTGAGACACAAATGATGGAAATGTGTGTGAGGGTGGAGCGACTATAGATTGGATAGGTGTAGGTGTTTGTGTAGCGATGGGAGGTATTACTTGTGTTTTTTATGGTAGATTAGGAGGCGGGGCTCCAGTGACTGGGAACAAGGTAGATGGAGGTGTAGTATGCACTATGGATGGTGAAATGGAAGGTTGCATGTTTTGTGAGATAAGAGTTCCCACCTATAGAGCTCGCTAAAGGAGATCAACAACTTTGTTTCTGATGAGATGATGAAATTCCCCTAGGAGTGACATAGGTCGTGTGATAAGTGTTGGTATAAGCCAAGGTGGGAATTTGATTCCTTGTTGTTGAATGTCTATGAGTACATGATTTTGGTTGTGTCCACTCATGGCGTTCACCATGTGAACATATTCAGGATGATTTATGAATATCTCTATAGTACTCATAGTGGGAATCTCATTTGTGTCCACCCAAATGTGTTGGATAGGTGTGTTCTGTCATGGATCAAATGAATCCATTGCATTTGTGGGATTGATTGATAGATCGAATGAGCTAGCTACTGGATTAGGGTTCATGTCTTTCCTCTTCTTAGAAGCGTGTGTGATGGGTGGAATAAATTGAATTCCCTAAAGGGATGTGAAATGCAAGATGAAAAATGAAAATGCAAGGAGATTTCTAAAACTAAGGATAATGATGCTATGACTAGGGTCAGGATGATGTGTCTATGATGATGAGGATACTTCCTAAGGATAAAAGATGACTCAGATATTCCAATGAATGAAGGGTTTCTTTCCCTGATGTAGGATCAAGTGGATTATGATTGCCAACCTAAGATGAGCTTGTGGTCTTCGATCGACGAGATTCTCTATAACTATGAACCAACCTTTTTCTCAAGGTGATGAAGTTTCATAGACAAAGGGTGTTATCCTAGAACAATGCATCGTCTAAGGATACCTAAGATATGGGTTTGATTAAGGATGTAAGTCAAGAAACTCTAAAAAGGATGGGACACAAAGTATGAGATACGTTGTAGGATTGAATGCAATGATGATGACTAGGATGATGATGTTATGATTGATTGGATTTGATTTAGGATTGGATGAGACTGATTTAGGATGGATTGTTAAGATTATGATAGGGTGTGATGTGTTTCTAAAAGATTACTACTAAGGAAGATCCTAAAATGCATCCTATGTGATCTAAAAAGAGGAAGAATGGGTGATGATGATGCAACTAGTTATACTATTCAAGTGTAATGAAGGTAGTGTTTGAATGGTATCTGCCTTGAAAGTGAGCATTTTTTTGTTGTATATCACTTTGTCAAATTTTTCCCTTTTGTGAGTCTCTTGATTGATAAAATTAATAATGTGTTGATACTTCTAGGCCTCTCTGGTCGTGTGCTTTTGTTCTAAGTATATAGGAGGAAAATGAGTCTTCACTTTCGTGTGTTTGATGGAATGGGACATGAGTTCAATTTTGAAAGATGTTTTTAGGATGAGGCAGTGACTATGGAAAGTATGCCTTTGAATGTTTGCAGAATAAATGATGATCTTGATGATTTTGAGAAAGCAATCTTGCAAGAGGCAAAACAACCTTGCAAGAAGAATGTTGATCTCTTTGGCAAAAGGACTTCAAAATTCTTAGATTTGTGTATGTTCAAAAGCTATTTTTCACAAGGTTTGTAATGTCACATGCACACACAAGCAATTCTACTTAAGGATTTGGTTAGCTTGAAAACCTTTGCTTGCATATGTAGGAAAACACACACAAGAGCTAATCAGAATATGACCATCACCAAGCATGCGGCTCCAATCATGATGACGTATTATCCAACTCCAAATGCTCAAGGTGGCACAAATGTGCAAGTTTCTTGGGGAAGTTACTCTCTTCCTGCCCGGCCAATTATCAATCTTACAAAGGTGAAATGAGTATGTTACTAGTTTATCAATTGCTAGTGATTTCATGGAGTCCTTGCAATCGTTTTGTACAATGTGACTCTCTTAAGAGCCTAGTTTGACCATGCCAGTATGCGGGGGAGTTCACCCAATATGGACTACCATCGAACATGACCTGCCTGAGCTTGAAAGGATATAGACAGACCTTTGGGTCCACCTTATTTCTATACTGACCAAATGATTTACCGGTTTGGGATCATTCTTGCAGAAGGACTTGTGCTTCTTTTGGATAGGCCTCTCTAAAAAAATTTGAAAATTTCAAACAGTCACAATCACCTTTCTCTTGCACCAATGACCACGAAAGCCAGTGGGAGAGGATAATGCGTGAAGTGAGGTTCCTCTCTACAACATTTCATGCAAGTGCACCAAAGACACAAGATTGATTCCCGATAAGTTAGGCAATGTGTTTTGATCTAAAACAGAAATAAACTAGCAAGCTTCTTCTTTTTATGAGCACTAAACTGAGATGTTGTTTGCCTTGTTCAATTGTCTTTACGCATTCAAGATTGAGTTCATTTGAGGTATTCAATTTTTAAAACCCAAAATAACATGTGTGATTTTCTTGTTTAGTTTTATAACCCAAAATAAGATGTGTAATTTACTTGTTCAGTTTTATAACCCAAAATAATACGTGTAATTTGCTTATTCAATTTTTTTGTTCAATTCCTTGTGTATTCGAGATTGCATTTGATTTGATTAGATTAGTGCAAAAAAGAAAGGGTGACTTTCAATGAGGTACCTAATTTTTGATGAGGAATCTGATGAAGTGGCTTGAAAATCTGAAAAGACCTCTGAGTCATCTGTTTGATGCTTTTCAAATCGTCAAAAATGGAGCTTGTATGCAAAATTTATGCTTGTTTCCATGAAAGTGTCTCGTTATGAAGTTGCAAGTATGAAAATGGGCTAACTCCTTAATGATGTCATCAAACTACATGTTTAATTTTGACAGTCTTGTGGCCGTCAAAAAAATTGAATAATAGTGCAAAATGACAGTCAAATGGCTGTTAAATTTAACATCTCAAAATATTTTGTGTGGCAAAAAAGATGGGCCATCTGCTGATTGGGCGATGATTGTATCTCGGTGATGGGGTAGTAGGCCACATGGAAGATTTTGATTCACCTATTTGGAGGGCTGATGTAGCTGAGGTGACAGTGGTGGATCTGGGTAGAGGTGGTGGTTGAGGTGGAGGTTTTTGGCTGAGTGGCGGAAGGAAGGAAGAGCAGTGGCGAACGGACTGTGCAGCAGAAGTTGTAGGATTGGGCGATAGGAGAAGAGGGAGCAGAGGGAGCTGGGTGGTAGAGGAAGGGTAGAGGTGGACGGAAGTAGAGAGGCGGTAGGAAGATGGGCAGTTTTTAGAGGTTCTACATGGGGGAGGAGTGTTGGTGGAGGGTTTAGATGGGCAAC
>MU224219.1:879397-896625 GCA_018584345.1 Thuja plicata
GGGGAAGGAGGAGGGGTTGTGTGGGGTAGGAGGTGGCGCAGAGAGGTGTGGGAGATGGGGTGACCATGTAGAGGAGGAAGAGTAGGGGTGGCGCGGGGTGCAGAGTTAGGGTAAGGAAGATGACTGTGGGAAGCGGTGGAAAGGTGGTGAAGTTGGGGGAAGAAGCACAGAGACAACAGGGAGAGGGTCGAGCTATGAGTGGAGGATGGCATGGGCTGGGGGGAGCATGGAGAGGAGAGATGAGGATGCAGGGTTTAAGGAAAACAATGGGATTTTAGTCCCACATTGGTTGTGTGGGGGCATTTTTTTATTTTTAAATATGCAAACCCATAGTTGTCATATTGAAATGAAAGTTAAGGTTGGGCGTGAGTTGGGAATGAAGGTCTAGGGTTAGGCGTTGGAAGTGGATGGTTGATGGGGTGGAAAACCATAGTAAATTAGGGTAAAAAACCTAAAACAATTTTTTTCAACATTCTTCCTACTGCCTCGGTCTGGGTGTAGAAGGGCATGTTTTCTACCTTGATTTATGTGCATAAATTAGAGGTGCGATTTTGGTCCTGATTTTGACTGCAACTAAATAAGGGCAATTTTATAGTCATTTCAACTCGAAACAATGATTCGGATGCAATGGTGGAGTCCATTTTGAGCCAAGATGCCTTTCGAATTTGTGAGCCTACAAACTCATAAAAATGCAAGAAAACATGTTAGAAGATTAGTAAGAACCCGTGAAGTGGGTCCCATCGGGCGTGCCAGAATGTGAGCTATGGAAATCAGTTATAAAAAGGAACATGATAATAAAATTAAAGCACTCAATAACTAAATAACCAAGACTACATACATGATTGGACTAAAACATAACTTGAAAATCATAAAATACTAAGGAGTGCAAACCTCCAAAAAATAGAATCCAAGCTCCATTTAATCTTTGGATGTGTCCCTTGATGTGGATGTGTGATCAATGATGCATGCTCCAAGATTCAAGAATGTGATCTCAAACTAACATTATAAGTTTGCATAAAAGATGGATATGTTTGTGAAGGAATGAGGTTTCTTATATAGGAAAATGGACTTAGAATGAGTGGTCAGGATGCAAACCTAAAGAGGGGCTCAGATGCACCTCGAAGAAAGCACAAGGATTGTGCTTATTTAAGTGCCTCTCATTGTGACAAGTGTCACAAGGAGAGAGGATGTGAGAGGATGATGAATGTGACCATTTTGGTCCATGTGCAAAGGGATAAGAGAAGACTTTGGGGATAGGGTGAGTAATGAATATTGTAAGAGCATTAATGGGTATGTGTAAGAGCATTAATGAGGCATTTATTATGGCATTTATGAGGCATGGGTGAGGGTGTAAGAGAGAGCTTGAGAAGTTTGACTTTGGGATTCGGGTTGAATTCCTAATCCTTAGATTAGGAATGTGACAAGCTTAGGAAGAGATTAGGATTAGGGTTAGAGGTTAAGAGGGCTTGAGAAGTTTGACTTTGGGAAAGGGTTGAATTCCTAATCTAGGAATGTGACAAGCTTAGGGAGAGATTAGGATTAGGGTTAGAGGTTAAGAGGGGTGATTAGGGAGATGGTGATGGGAGGAGAGAGAATGAGTGGAGGGGTTAATTAGCTTATTATAATTAGCTTATTAGGATTAATTAACTAATGAGGAAGGGTTAGCATGTGTGAAGGGGTTAGATTGAGTTAGAACTCAAGGTTAGGTGGTTGGGATTGGTTAGGTTAGGGGTTAAGGTTAGGAGACATGTGCTTAAATAGAATAGATTTAACTATTTAAATCAGAAGTGGAGGAAAAGAGGATAATATGAATTAAATTAAACATGAATAAATACATTCATTCAACCTAATAAGGGGAAAAGGCGGTTTAATTAATTATTAGGCCATTGGTTTCCATTTAATAATAAATCAAACTATAGCTAATTAATTGAATTAATTAAACTAGTAGGATAACATAGATCAATTAGGTAATGACTAATTACTTAGTTGATAATGTCCTAGAAGGCACTAAATGTGATTAGATATGTTAATCAGATTTAGGTGTCTACATTTTTCCCCTCTCTGACATAGTATTAGAATAACGCTATTTCAAAGACGTTTAAAATAATAGACAACGCAAAAACATGGCATAGACAATGAAGTTTCCCCATAATGATTATTAGGATAGAATTATAATATAATTTGACTCAGGTGATGCCCCCTTGAGAGGATGGCAGGAAGAAACATCAAAGCCCCAACGGTGTCTCGAAAAGACTGCAAAGAGCGATAGAAAAGGGGAAGAGAAGAAGAAGGGGGATTCAAGTTTGCATCAGGGATGAGGGAGTAGGTGTGGAAGATTAGGAGGATGAGGATTAGCATCATTGTTGGGATGGAAGGAGTTGATTAGTAGGATAAGATGGTTTCTTGGGTTGATAGGATTGCTTTTTCTAGGGATTGGATGTGGGGGGGATTTTTTTGAAGCTTGAGCAAGGGGTATTCTGGGGGGAATACTACCATGGAGTTGAGAAATTATTTTGATATAGAAACACTAGAGACAATGCCAAGGTTACTAGGAACACAAGGCCTTGTCACCAGTGTTGCAGAGGACTGACACAACAAATACACGGGGGTTTTCCCAGCATCACATATGATTCCCAAGAAGAAGCATGGTTGAAATGATGCTAGAAAATCCCATAAGAAAATGACATTTCCCAAGTGTAGCATGCGAACCCAAATGGATTGCATACATGCAAGGTTAACATCCAACTGACTCACAAGTAGAAAACAAAAAGATCAAGTTCCCTATCCCAGGTGCATCCATTCATAGCATACCATGATATAAAGAATCATGGCAACTTTGAGGAGGAGAACAAATGAAAAGAATCAGGAATGATAAACAAGAACCAAAATCAAATTTCAAGATAAAAAAATTCAACAACAAGACACCTTTTTCCAGAGAGATCAAATGATATGGAATGTCGATTGGATTTAGGTCAACAAGAGGAAGGATGCATCCTACAAGGATCCATTTTGATTGAGATGATTGGATGTAGGTCAGACGTGAGGAAGGATACATCTTGCGCGGACCTACTCGGATGAAGATGATGATGATTGGATTTAGGTCAATGTGAGGAAGGATACATCCTACAAGGACCCATTTCCATGGAGATGTCAAGTGTGTATCCAATTGGTGAAAAGATGCGTTGAGATCAAATTGTTAAAGCATGATTTTTTCAAAAGGAACTTGTTGTAGCACATGATTCAGAATGGAACTGGATCAATTTATGCAAGGAGACCGACCAAGGATGTGAGATATGTATAGGCAGGACCAGACTCAAGAGTGGACTGACACGAACAAGATATTTACAAACTAAAGGCACAAGAAAGCTCAGGGATTGGGATAGGACAATGGATATATAACAAATAGTGATGATTATATACAAGATGATATGTACAAGAGCTCAGGATGTAGGATAGGAGGACCGATGTAGACCGGTATGCATGATGGTGGAACATCTAGGAAATATAGGTAATGATTAGGCCAAAGTGGATTGGGATGAGGGAGATGGAGGAGAATGAGATTTTGATAGATAATGATACGGCCCACTATGTGTGACACCTGATTGCCAGGTTTTCAGCACACATATTTGTCCATGGTGCCTGATTGCCAAGTTTTCACCATTGGACGATTTATTTCTCTTTACTTTTTTGGCTTTTTGCATCTTTTCTTTTGCTATCATCAAGGTGTCCATTTACCATATTTTCACCAAGATAATGATTTTTTTCAAGATGTTTTACATTTTTTATGGATTTTCTTAGATGACTGGAATGAATAACCAGGTGTCAGGCATAGAAGTGCCTAAGATGAGTGATATTGATAGGATCATTCAAGGGTTCTCCTTCAGGAGTAGATAATTGATATGCCCCATATTCGAAGCATGCAGTGATGATGTATGCACCTTGCCAAGTGACCTCAAACTTACCTTTCTTTTCTCGATCAGTACCCACTTTCTAATTTTCTTTGAGCACAAAGTCCCCTACCTGGAAATGGCATGGGTTGATTTTCTTATTATAGGTTCGCTTGAGTCAATTATGATATACAACCAAGTGATCATAGGCTTGCTGACACTTTTCATCTAGCATATCAAGCTATGTGAGTCTAGCTACTCTATAGTCTTCATCACTGATTAGGTCTTTCAGAGATACCCAGAGTGATGGTAGTTTGACCTTGATTGGTAAGAGAGCTTCAACACCATAGACAAGAGAATATGGAGTGGTGACTGTAGGAGTGTGATATGAAGTGTGATAGGCCCAAAGGGCGGGGTTGATTTGGAGATGTCAGTTGTAGCTAGTATCATTGACAACCTTCTTTAGAATTTTGAGGATTCTTTTTTTGGTTGCCTCAGCTTGGTCGTTACCTTGGAAGAAATATAGACTAGAGTAGCAATAATGGATGTGGAGGCACTCACACAGATTTTCTACATGTTGGTTTTCAAATGGTGTGCCATGATCTATGAAGATGGTGGATGGGATGCTGAATCAGCAAATGATGTGGTAGAGGATAAAATTGGATATTTTGATGCTTGTCGTGAGGGTGAGTGGGATTACTTCGACCCAATTTGTGAAGTACTCAGTAGCCCTGATGATGTATTTATGTCCCTGAAAGGACAGGGGGGTGATCTTACCAACAAGGTCAAAACCCCAACATGAAAATGGCCAGGATGGAACAATGGGATGTAAATCTTGCGCTGGAGCATGTATCAAATTAGCATGATGTTGACAAGGTAAGCATTTCTTTAAAAATTTACAAGCATCATGCTCCATGGTAGGCAAGTAGTACCCTATTTGGAGAAGTTATTTAGCTAAGACCATGCCACTCATGTGGGCACTACAGATTCCAATGTGCACTTCTTGCAACGCTTGGGCAGCTTCAATTTTATTTAAACATCTAGAGAGAACATTGTGATAACCTCAACGATATAAAGTGCTGGCTACAATAGTGTAGCGGGAACTCTGCGAATGAGGTTTTGGCATTAGGTGTTGGTGAGGTGAGGGGAGATGATACTATTCTTTAGATAAGCGTGGATGTTGTGGTACGAAGGGGATTGAGGACCAACCAAGACACAGACCTAGTTGATGTCATCACTCTCGTATGCGGGCGCATGAAGTTTCTCGACTAAGAATTCATACTATGCTGCATCGTGCGAAATTTCCAAAATTGATCTGATTGTAGCCATTGCATCGGCAAATTTTTTTTTCAAGTGTGGTACTTGTGTGGTCTGCAAATTGAGAAAATGCTTTTTAATTTTGTCTACCATCTCTTTGTAAGGGAGCAACTTATCATCCTCGGTTTGGAATTCATCTAGTACTTTCTTGATAATAAGTTCAGAGTTGCCAAAGACCTAAATTTCTGTGATGTTCCACCGGATGGCCATGCTGAGTCCTGCGACCAATGCCTCATATTCTACTATATTGCTAGTGCAGGGCAATCTTAGTTTGAATGATTTGGGGATATAGTCACCTTGTGGAGTGACAAAGAGGATTCCTACCTCAGAACCATGAGATGTATATGATCCATCAAAGAATAGCTTCTAGGATGGTTTTTCTTTGACTATGCATAGATATTCATCAAGAAATTCCATGATTAAAGGATATGCATTGACCGACGAAGCCTCTGCTAACTGATCAACAATAACTTGTCCTTTGATGGATTTTTGTCTACATATTGGATATCAAACTCGCTTAGAAGCATGACACATTTAGCCATTCATCCTATGAGAGTTGTTTTGGAAAGTAGATACTTGAGTGGATCTACCTTTGAGATAATCTTGATAGTGTGACTGAGCATGTAATGGTGGAGCTTCTGAGTGGTGAAAACCACTGCTAAGCATGTTTTTTCCATAGGTTTATAGTTAAGCTCATAGCCCACCAATGTGCGACTGATGTAGCAGATGGATCTTTCCTTACCATTGTTATCGAGTTGGACCAGAAGTGCCCCTAGTGTTGTAGTTGTTACTAAGATGTACAAAATGAAAGGCCTACCTTGCATAGGTGGTACTAGGATAGGTGGATTGGCCAGGTATTCATTGATCTTTTCAAATCTTCTTTGACACAAAGGATCCCATTTGAAGTTGTTGTCTTTCCTGAGTAGATGCGTGAAAGGTTGGCACTTGTCTGCAAGTTGTGATATGAAATGACACACTGATTGAAGCTTTCCTTGTAGGCTACGCAGGTGTCAGAGTGTTCTTGGTGGAGGAATTTCCATGATGGCCTTAACTTTTTTAGGATCAATCTCAATGCCCTATCTTGATGCAATGAACCCAAGGAGCTTTCTTGATGTTACCTCGAAGACACATTTCTTAGGGTTGAGCATTAGGCCATAGTGGCAGAGACGATCAAATACTACTTCTAGGTCATTTAGGTGGTATATTTTTCTTTTGGATTTAGCTAATATGTCATCCACATAATCTTCAAGAAGCTTATGAATCATTTCATGGAAGATAATAGTCATGTCCCTCTGATATATAGCTCTGACATTTTTTTATCCCAAATGGCATCATGTTATAGCAGAAGGTTCCCCATGGGGTTGTGAATGTTGTCTTGTGTTGATCTTCTTCTACAATGTGGATCTGATTATATCCTAAAAAATCCATCCATGAGAGACAACATCTCATGTCTGGCTGTGAGGTACATGATCATGTCAATGTTAGGTAATGGAAAATCGTCTTTAGGACATGCTTACTTGAGATCATGGAAGTCTATGCAAATTCTGATTGAGTTTTCAGGCTTGGAGACTGGCACCATGTTGGATATCCAATCTGAGTAATTAATTGCTCTGATGATCTTAGCTTGTAAAATTTTCTCCAATTCTACTTTGACCAGTAGGGCTACCTTAGGATGCATCTTGCCGAGTTTTTGCTTGACTGGCTTGGTGTTTGGATACACTAATAAGTGATGCACCATGAGGTTTGGGTCCAGCCCAGGTATGTGAGAGTAGGACCATGCAAAGATGTTGGGATATTCTCTAAGAAGAGTTGTGAGGGCCATTTCTTCTTCCACGGTTAATGATGTTGCAATGTGAGTGAGCCGAGGTTGATCTTCTATACCCAGATTGATAGGTTTGGTTTCTTAAATGATGATGGATGACTACTCTGATCTATAATCATGGATAATAGGGAGAGGAGAATCTCCATCTCTTGGTACCTCATAAAGGTTTCCACCAGGAGATACGCCCTTTGTTTTTACCTTTTTCTAATTAGATAGTGCCCTAGAGGGGTTTTCACTAAGAGATCCATTTTGTTCTTTTTTCTTTTGATTTTCAATTTTGCAGCTGAAGACCTCCTCTCCCCCAAAGTATGCCTCAAGGTCCAATTTGTAGACATGTGTAGAGGAGTCCCCCTAGTCTGGTTGTTGATTTGTTGCTCCCATGAATCTTAGGAGCGTGGTCACGATGTCAAACTTGTCTATAGGGACAACGCTTAGTTGTTCCCAATTTATGAGTTCCGGATAAATGAGGGGAAGGTCTATGAGATTGAGGGATAGTTGGTGAAGGATAGAATTACCAAGGAAGATTTCATCTTCAATATCGTCATAAGATCTCACTATTTTCTCTTCCGGGATGTCTTCAAATTTGTGTATGTTTCCCAGGGGAATGTGATAAATTAGACTAGTTTCATTAGTTCCCCTAGTTGTGTTATGCTAGATGTATTATGTTCAAAGCCCAGACCAATGTGTCTTTTTATTTTAGAGACCTTAATGGGAACTCTCATACCTTGTTCTTCAGGGCCTAGTCTACCTCCTTGATAGTTCCACTTTTCAGTCACTAGTTTGTGGGTAGAGGGATATTTTCCTTTGAAGTGATCGAGGAGACCACTATCGAGAGGTGTTGGATCTTTGTACATCCAGTTGTTGATATCAGGTGTCATTTCCTGGCTATTAAGAATGTCGTGAGAAAGAAAAATAATAGAACCCAGTTGTTCTGGCTTAGGTTCCTTCTACTCTATGTAACTGGTGGACACCCATGTGTATGTGGATCTATTGGTAGTGCTCTGACAGCAAAAGCATCAGTGAGGTTGTATTCACCGCAGTTATGGTGATTGATCTTGATGATGGAAAGAGTGGATGAAAGGATAGTGCTTGGAACAGGAAAGGTTTTGGAGGAACTGGCAATGGATGTGCCAATTTTAGTTCTCGGACAATGAGTTGAATGTGGATAAGAGGCTTCCATCGCATGGCAGTATGTGAAGGGCTAGGGATTAGCATGGATGGTGATTTCAATTCCATTGTGGGGGAACTTGATGCATTGGTGGTAGGTGGAAGGGATGGCTTGCATAGAGTGTATCCTCAGGTGTCCAAGGAGGATGTTGTATGGGAGGTCAAGATCGACCACATGGCATATTGTTTCTTGTATTGCTGAGCCCAATTGGATAGGCAAGGAGATTGTGCCTTCTAAGGTGCATTCTACATTATCATATGCTTTGATAGTGATGATGTCACTCAGTATATCTACCTCAGAGTATCCCAGTTTCTTAACAAATTTCAAAGTGCAAAGATTCAAGGTTGAACCATTATCTATCATGACCCGTTTGATGGAAAAGTTTTTTATTATGACTGCGATGCAAAGGGGAATATTGTGATCAGGCTCAATGAATGACATGTCTAAGGTTTTGAAATATATTCTGCATGAAGCAGACAAGTGGATTACAAGGTTTTGGAACTGGCTAGCGTCAATATTGTTGGGTATACGAGACTCTTGGAGGGCTTTGTTCAAGATTTCTTAATGTATGGGTGATGTACGAAGGAGATCTAGGATGGAGATTTGGGCAGGCACATTCCCTATATGTTCCATTAGATTGTACTATGCCCCAAAGGATGAGGCAGTACTAGAACTGACAATAATTATGCATCCCCAATGCATGGTGACTACACAATTGGTATCAGTGCCTTTGACATGGATAACATTGACCGACAGTTTGACCTGGGATATGAAACCAATTAAGCTGCCAAAGTCAACATACGCTGAGGAGTTATTACTGATATTGTATTCTTGTTTACCTTTACCTTGATTAGATGTTTGATCAGTACTTGTGTTGGTAGGTCCCTTGTTGTTTCCATGGTTAGGGAACACATTTTGGTAGATTTTCAAATCACTGTTGGGTGAGGCCTTGGTTGTAGCATCTACTTCGATTTCATTGCGATCAATGAGGTCTTAGATATAGTGCTTCAATTTCATGCACTTGACAGTAGTGTTTCCCTTAACATGCTGATAATCACAATACTCATTGTCTGTATACCATTGTGGTTTAGGAGTAGAGTCCCCAAAGGGTTGCGTCGGTGGTGGGTATACAATCAAGTTTGCTTTTTCCATTCTATGGAATATGACATCAATGTGTTCACCCAAGGGAGTGAACATGCATTTAGGAGCATATTGATCCTGTCTCGGTCTGTTCTATCCTTGTTGGACTAATATTGCATTTGTCTGGTTTTGGGGATTTAGATAGTTGTGTTGATAGTTGGTTTGTGCATCCGACTATGGGTGTATGTTTTGTTGTTGTGTTGATTGATGTTGTGTCGCTTGTTGATATGCATGGCTAGATGGCGCTTGTTGATATTGTGGCTGTGGGTAGGTCTGCACTGGTATATTTTGCTAATAATGTTGTTGTTGAAATGCTAGGGTGGGTGTTTGAGGACCTGCAACAATGATCTGGACATGTTTAGTGTCTGTGGCTCTGTCTGTTATGACATTTTTGTTCTTGTTCCAGTATCGTGATCAATCATTTTTATTGTGTTCAAGTTGTGATTCCTTGTAATTTTTTATGACACCGTCTTCTATAAGACCCCATGCAAGATCCATGCCTTTTCCTCAGATATCCTGATATATTTTTACGCAATTCATGCGCATGTGGTAAGCTAGTTTGGGATGGAGATTGTTTATAATGATTGTTATGAGATGTTTCTTTGGGGGTTGATAGGACAATCTTGTGGTAAGTCCTTGCCAGTGATGTAGATAGTTCATTCTCAATGTTGTGTGCATATTGGGCCACAAACTTCTTTGATAGTTCTGCGAAAGTAGAGACTGTGTCGTAGGGGATCTTGTAGAACTACTCAAGATCGGTCCCTCCTAAGCTTTTGGGGAATAATGTCATGAGGAAATTATCGTTGTAGGTAACTTCTTGGCATGCCATGTAGAATTCTTTCATGTAGCTCACAGGATCTACCTTCCCCTGATATTTGTCAAATTTAGGGGTGTCAGAGTGTTTGGGGAAGGGTATGGTAGTGATAGATCTATCAAATGAGTAAATACCTCCTCAAACTTGAATGTCTTTGTTTCAGTCCCAGCTTGCAACTCTTTAAGGGAATTCTTCATTTCTTCTGATTCTCGGTTGACAGGTGGGGGATTGTTAGTCCTTGTCATGTTGATCCCGCTTGTGATGTATGGGTCAAACGAAGTTGGTGAATACGGAGGGTTTTGAGGAGGGTATTATGGTGTTTGATATGGAGGTTGATGGTCAGCGTAGATGGGTTGGTGTCATGGGAACTACGTCTAAGTGGAATACTACGGTGGAGGATGTGGCAAATCCTGATGTGGTTGTTGTAGCTATTGAAAATAGGCTTGTATTTATTGAGGTGTTGGATAAGTGGGCTAAGCTTGTTGCATGCCTGCATAGGGTGGTGGTGTTGTATTTCTAAATTGTAGAGGATAGGTGTTGTGAGGTGGAATGCCCCCAGTAGGTGGAATGAAGTAGTTGGTTTTGATGGGAACACTAGATTTTTGTGGTGGTGGAATGGTTTGTGACGCAATCAAAGATGGCATGGATAGGTAGTTGGTGAAGTTGGATTGTTTTTGTTGAGAGGGATGGATGACAGTGTGTGGATTAGAAAAAAGGTTAGAAAATTATTGTAGTGTTTATGCGGTGAAGGGATTTGTGCCCTGCGTTTGTGGTTGTGGCTGCTAGATAAGTTGGTCAGTGGGTTGTGCAACTGCAACGGCATTGAGTGGTTGTTTATGTGTTTGGGATGCAAATGGATTTTTGCTCTGTTGTTGGATAGGTTGGATGGGGGATTGTGCTACGATGAAAGGATTAAATTATTATTGTTGTGCTTGGGATGTGAATAGGTTACTGGTCTACCGTTGGGGTTGTTGGGGAATGGGTTGGATACCAGGTTGTCCAGCGGCCAAGGGATTGGTGGATGTTTGTTGTGCTTGGGAAGTAGGTGGATTGGTGCTTTGCATCCATGTGGGGATGCCTAAGGCTTGCATGGTAGATTGAGAGTAATTCCAAGTGGATGATGAAGCACCTTGTGTTGTTTGACTGATTTGAGGAACTGGTGGTGGAGGATATGGGTTGGATTGTGCTTGCAGAAGAAGTGTTGGCATACATTGTGATTGTGTTGCTAGTGGAGTGTGGAAAGTGGGCCCTTGCAGAAATAAGGGTTGGTTGTAATTATTCATGAGTGGCATGCCTATGGTGAATTTTTCTTGTTGTTGTGGGTATGCTATAGAAGAAAAAGGTGGAACAGGCATGGATATTTGGGTGCTTTGATGTTGGGAACTGGTTGGTGCATTTTCAAAGGGCTGAGTGGTGATGGGTGGAATGTTGGTTTGCTAAGTGTTGACTGGTGGTGGTGTGAATTATGCCACAAATGATAGAAATGTGTGTGAGGGTGGAGCAACTACAGATTGGATAGGTGTAGGTGTTTGTGTAGCGATGGGAGGTATTTCTTGTGCTGTTGATGGTAGATTAGGAGGAGGGCCTCCCACGACTGGGAACAAGGTAGATGGAGGTGTAGTATGCACTATGGATGGTGAAATGGTATGTTTCATGATTTGCGAGATAAGAGTTCCCACCTATAGAGCTCACTGAAGCGGATCAACAACTTTGTTTCTGATGGGATGATGAAATTACCTTGGGAGTGCCATAGGTCGTGTGATAAGCATTGCTATAAGCCAAGGTGGGAATTGGATTCCTTGTTGTTGAATGTCTGTGAGTACATGATTTTTTTTGCGTCCACTCATGGCATTCACCATGTGAACATGTCTAGGATGATTTATGAATGTCTCTATAGTACTCACAGTGGGAATCTCATTTGTGTCCACCCAAATGTGTTGGATAGGTGTGTTTTGTCGTGGATCAAATGAATCCACTACATTTGTGGGATTGATTGTTGGATCGAATGAGCTAGCTGATGGATTAGGGTTTGTGTCTTTCCTCTTCTTATTAGCATGTGTGATGGGTGGCATGAAATGAATGCCCTAAATAGATTTGAAATGCAAGATGAAAAATAAAAATGCAAGGAGATTTATAAAACTAAGGATAATGATACTGTGACTAGGGTCAGGATGATGTGTCTACGATGATGAGGATACTTCCTAAGGATAAAAGATGACTCATATATGCCAAAGAATGAAGGGTTGCTTTCCCTAATGCAGGATCAATTGGATGATGATTTCTAACCTAAGCTAGACTTGTGGTCTTTGGCCAATGAGATTCTCTATCAATGTGAACCAACCTTTTGCTCAAGGTGACGAGGTTTCACAGACAAAGGGGGTTATCCTTGAATAGTACATCATCTAAGGATACCTAAGATATGGGTTTGATTAAGGATGTAATTCAAGCAACTCTAAAAAGGATGGGACACCAAGTTTGAGATACGATGTAGGATTTAATTCTATGATGATGACTAGGATGATGATGCTAGGATTGATTGGATTTGATTTAGGATTGGATGGGACTGATTTAGGACTGATTGTTAAGATAAAGATAAGGTGTGTGTGATGTGTGTCTAAAAGATGAATACTAAGGATGATCCTAAAATGTATGCTACATGATCTAAGAAGAGGAAGAATGGGTGATGGTGATGCAGCTAGTCATACTGTTGAAGTGTAATGAAGGTAGTGTTAAGATGGTATCTACCTTGAAAGCGAGCAACTTTGTTGTTGTATATCACTTTTTTTAATGTTTCCCTTTTGTGAGTCTCTTGATTGATATAATCCATAATGTGTTGATACTTATGGGTCTCTATGGTTGTGTGCTTCTGTTCTTTGTATATAGGAGGCAAAGGAGTCTTCACTTTCATGTGTTTGATGGAATACGACATGAGCTCAATTTTGAAAGATGTTTTTAGGATGAGACAGTGACTATGGCAAGTATGTCTTGGAATGTTTGCAAAATAAATGATGATCTTGAGGATTTTGAGCAAACAATCTTGAAAGAGGCAAAGCAACCTTGCAAGAAGCATAAAATATCGATCTCTTTGACAAAAGGGCTTCAAAATTATTAGATTTGTGTATGTTCAAAAGCTATTTTTCACAAGGTTTGTAATGTCGCATGCACACACAAGTAATTCTACCTAAGGATTTGGTTATCTTGCAAATGTAGCCACACACACAAGAGCTAATCAGAATACAACCATCACCAAGCATGTGGCTCCAGTCATGATGTCGTATTATCTAACTCCAAATGCTCAAGGTGGCACGAATGTGCAAGTTTCTTGGGGAATTTACTATCTTCCTTGCCTAGCTGCTTATCAAGCTTATGGAGGTGAAATGGGTAGGTTTCTAGTTTATCAGTTGCTAGTGATTTCGTGGAGACCACGCAATCAGTTTTTACAGCGTGACTCACTTAAGAGGCTAGTTCGACCATGCCAATATGTTGGGGAGTTCACCCAGTATGGATTACCATCAAACATGACCAGCCCAAGCTTGAAAGGATATAAACAGACCTTTGGGTCCACCTTATTTCTATACCGGCTGAAGGATTTATCGGGTTGGGGTCATTCTCACAAAAGAACTTGTGCTTCTTCTGGACATGCCCCTCTAAGAAATTTTGAAAATTTTGAACGGTCACAATCACCTTTCTCTTGCACCAATGACCATGAAATCCAATGGAAGAGGATAATGTGTGAAGTGAGGTTGCGCTCTACAAAAGTTCATGCAAGTGCACCTAAGATGCAAGACACACGATTAATTTTTGATAAGTTAGGAAATGTGTTTTGATCTAAAACAAAAATGATCTCACAAGCTTGTTCTTATTGTGAGCACCAAAGTGAGATGTTGTTTGCCTTGTTCAATTGTCTTTATGGATTCAATATTGATTTCATTTGAGTTGTTCAGTTTTTAAAACCCAAAATAAAATGTGTGATTTACTTGTTCAGTTTTATAACCCAATATAAGATGTACAATTTGCTTGTTCAGTTTTATAACCCAAAATAAGATGTGTGAATTACTTTCTCAATTTTATAACCCAAAATAACATGTGTGATTTGGTTGTTCAATTCCTTGTGCATTTGAGATTGTGTTTGATTTGATTAGATTAGTGTGAAAAAGAAAGGCCAACTTTGAATGAGGGTACTTGATTTTTGATGCAGAATCTGATGAATTGGCTTGCAAATCTAAAAAGACCTCTAAGTCATCTTTCTGAGGCTTTTTAAATCATCCAAAACGGAGCTTGTATGCAAAAGTTATGCTTGTTTCTGTGAAAGTGCCTCGTTATGGAGTTGCAAGTTTGAAAATGGGCTAACTCCTTGATGACATCATCAAACTACATGTTTAATTTTTGATGATCTCATGGCTGTCAGAGAAAGAGAATAATAGTGCAAAATGACAGTCAAATGGTCGTCACATTTAACATCTTTAAATATCCTGTCTGGCAAAAAAGATGGGCCCTCTGCTAATTGGGCGCTGACTGTGTCTCGGTGACGGGGTAGTGGGCCACATAGCAGCTTCTGATCGACCTGTTTAGAGGTTTGTTATAGCTGAGGTGGTGGTGGTGGATCCTGGCAGAGGTGGCGGTTGAGGCGGAGGGTTTTGGCTGAGTGGTAGAAGGAAGGTGGAGCGGTGGCGGAGAGACTACGCAGCAAAAGTTGTGGGATTGGGTGGCGAGAGAAGAGGGAGCAGAGGGAGCTGGGTGGCAGAGGAAGGGTGGAGGTGGAGGGAAGAAGAGAGGTAGAAAGAAGATGGGTAGGTTTTGGAGGTTCTACACAAGGGAGGAGTTTTGGTGGAGGGTTTAGATGGGCGGGAAAGGAAGGGAAGGAGGAGGGGTTTGCATGCGGGTTGCGGGGTGGGAAGTGCAAGTTGAGCAGAGGGAGGGAATGAGGAGGGGTGGTATAGGGTAGGAGGTGGTGCAGAGAGGCATGGGAGATGGGGTGGCCATGTGGAGGAGGAAAAGCAGGGGTGGCATAGGGTGTGGATTTAGGGTAAGGAAGATGACTGTGGGAAGCAGTGGAAAGGTGGTGAAGATGGGGGAAGAAGTAGAGAGACAGCAGGGAGAGGGTCAAGCTATGAGTAGAGGATGGCGTGGGTTGGGGGGAGCGTGAAGAGGAGAGATGAGGGTGTAGGATTTAGGGAAAATAGTGGGAGTTTAGTCCCACATTAGTTGTGTGGGGGCATTTTTTTATTTTTAAATATGCAAACCCATAGTTGTCATATTGAAATGAAAGTTAAGGTTGGGCGTGAGTTGGGAATGAAGGCCTAGGTTAGGCGTTGGAAGTAGGATGGTGGTTGGGTTGTAAAACCATAATAAATTAGGGTAAAAAGCCTAAAACAATTTTTAAAAAAGATTCTTCCTATTGTCTTGGTCTCCATGTAGAAGGGCCTATTTTTTGCCTTGATTTGTGTGCAGAAATAAAAGAGTACAATTTTCTGGCCTGATTTTGACTGTGGCCGGATATGGGCAAATTTGTAGTCATTTCGACTAGAAATGATGATTCACACACGATGGCGGGGTCTATTTTGAGCCAAGATGCCTTTTGAACCTGGGAGCCTACAAACTCATAAAAACTCAAGAAAACATGTTAGAAGATTAGTAAGAACCCATGAAGTGGGTCCCATCGGGCATGCCAGAATATAAGCTATGGAAATCAGTTATAAAAAGGAACACGATAATAAATTAAAGAACTCAATAACTAAATAACCAAGACAACATACATGATTAGACTCTTTTAGAACTTGAAAAGCATAAAAGACTGAGTGCAAACCTCCCTAAAACATAATCCAGGCTCCATTTGATCTTTGGATGTGTCACTTGATGTGGATGTGTGCTCAATAATGCATGCTCCAAGATTCAAGACTATGATCTCAAACTAGCATTATAATTTTGCATAAAAGATGATATATTTGTGAAGGAATGAGGTTCCTTATATAGGAAAATGGACTCAGAATGAGTGGTCAGGATGCAAACCTGAAGAGGGGCTCAGAAGCACCTAGAAGAGAGCACAAGGATTGTGCTTCTTTAAGTGCCTCTCATTGTGACAAGTATTACAAGGAGAGAGGGTGTGAGGGGATGAGGAATGTGACCATTTTGGTCCATGTGCAAAGGGATGAGAGAAGACTTTGGGGATAGGGTGAGTAATGAGGGATATAAGAGCATTATTGGGCATGTGTAAGAGCATTAATGAGGCATTTATGATGACACTTATGAGGCATGGGTGAGGGTGTAAGAGAGAGCTTGAGAAGTTTGACTTTGGGATTGGGGTTGAATTCCTAATCCTTAGATTAGGAATGTGACAAGCTTAGGAAGAGATTAGGATTATGGTTAGATGTTAAGACGGCTTGAGAAGTTTGACTTTGGGAAAAGGTTGAATTCCTAATCCTTGGATTAGGAACGTGACAAGCTTAGAGAGAGATTAGGATTAGGGTTAGAGGTTAAGAGGGGTGATTAGGGAGATGGTGATGGGAGGAGAGAGAATGAGTGGAGGGGTTAATTAGCTTATTAGTATTAATTAGCTAATGAGGAAGGGTTATAATGTGTGAAGGGGTTGGGTTGAGTTACAACTCAGGGTTAGGTGGTTGGAATTGGTTAGGTTAGGGGTTAAGGCATGTGCTTAAATAGAATAGCTTTAACTATTTAAATCACAAGTGGATGAAAAGAGGATAATATGAATTAAATTAAATGAATAAATACATTCATTCAACCTAATAGGGGAAAAGGGGGTTTAATTAATTATTAGGCCATTGGTTGCCATTTGATAATAAATCATAGTATAGCTAATTAATTGAATTAATTAAGCTAGTAGGATAACATAGATCAATTAGGTAATGACTAATTACTTAGTTAATAATGTCCTAGAAGGCATTAAATGTGATTAGATATGTTAATCATATTTAGGTGTCTACAAATAATAAGTAAATAAACAAAATAGTTTAAAAAAAAAATTAAATTTAATTATATTAAAAAAACAATTATTAAATAAATGATTAAATAAAAGAAAAGTGGGGGGACGTACCCCGCTCCCCACTCCCAAGGGAGGTG
>MU224219.1:896936-942404 GCA_018584345.1 Thuja plicata
ATTATTTATTACCAAAACAATAATAACTATAAATCCTAAGGGGAAAAATGGCTCTGCGTAAATCAAAATATGTGATAAGGGAGAAGTATGCAAATACGAGCAAAAATACGAACAAGCTTGTTACATATTTTGACAAGAAAAAATATGCAATATCTTTCCCACTTTGGTCTATGAACAGTTTTGAAATCCTGCAATCTTTACCATACATTTTCGTGGAAGGAAAGGTTAACTCAGACAATGGCTTTACCTTCAAACCTCTGGATCCCTTTGGGACGACATCTTTGGGCAAGCAAAAGGCTTTTTTTGAAGAATATATATATATAGGACATGGCGAGGCAGATTCAACAGATTTAATGCTTCCTGCGCAGACTACGGGGCGAGAAAATCTATAGTAAATTAATCGCAATGAAGAATAAAGAAGGAAATATTTCCCTAGTCTTAATATCCAGAATGAATGGTTTACTATATCTAACAAGAGAAATAAAAATTTGGATGCCAAACAGGGTGCCTATTGGGGAAAATAATAAACACTTGAACAAGCAAATAAATTTGACCCATCATTCCCCGTAAGCAAAAAATTCCAAGTCTCAAAAGCAGATGGAATTAGGGAAATCTAAATCTATATCACACAGAAAAATATATACACAGTCACACAGATTCGAGTCTAAAATGACCAACATCAATTGAAGTTCATTCCCTTGTATAAAAGGAAAAATCCAAATCAAAAGGTTTTATTCAAGGTAAATAGAAATCAAAATCCATTTATGATTGATTCTCCACCTAGGATGCCACACAAGTTCTCAAGGGATAGCGTGAAGAACAACAATCCTTCAGACCACAAACCAAATAATGGAGCAAAACTGACCATGCTAGGAAACATAACTGAGCCCAATAATACTAATTTAGAGAAATAGAATGGGAATACCATTATCATTAGCAATGATATCAGCAAAAATAGATGGCAATAATTTCAAACGCATGGGGTCTACGTTTACTGGAATGGCCCTAAAAATAGAAATCCCAATCTTGGTGAATGACTCAAATCATTCTACTTGGATGAGGTATGTATTCTTTCTTTAACTTCATGTTTAGTTTATCTACATCACAATAATGAATTAGTTAAAAAAGATATGTTAGAGTCTCCATTATGTTTCTATAAAGGCTATAATATCAATTTCTTTCCTTGTCAACCAAACGTCAATGAACAAGTAGTTAGTTCTTTAGATTTCCCAATATGGATTGTTTTTCATGCCCTTCCTATAGAAATTTTACATTCACATATACTGGAAAGGATCAGATATTTCTTTGGGGAATATTTAGGAGTAGATATTCATCAAAAAGATAAGAAAGAAATAAAATTATTAATCAGAATGAAACCAGGTATTAAGATTGATGATAAAATCAAATAATTATGAACAGATCCTTCTATGATATACAATATACAAAATTTGAAGGCTATATTTTTTTTTTATTGGTAACATTTTCAATTTTTATATTGATAAAAGATAAGGAGTACATCATAAGGCCAGTTTTCTGGATGGCTACCGTATTACAAACCCACAATTTGCCTACCTGACATCTAGACTTACACAATAGTGCTAAGGGACAAAGGGATATAAACATCCCAAAGAAAAGAACATACAAAAATTGGGGAAATATTGTATGGCAATTAAACCCCTTTACTCAAAAAGATGCATCAGAACATCAACCCCCTGAAACAGCACAACACAGAGTCAAAAAACCATGGAGAAACTCTCGCCGCATAACCACCCCAACATATTACTTTTTGAACCAGGAGTCGGCTTCTTCCTTGGTAAAATTTGGGATGGATCAATCATTTGCAGCTGAGGACCAGTGTCGACCAGCAGCCTGTGTGTCCTCCTCCCTGAGGAGTGATGTATCCACCCATATGTCTGCACTTGCATGAGTCCCCATCGCAGTGCCTCTGCCTCTGCTCAGTTGGTTCCTCAAAGGCTCGTCGGGTGGTCACACACTTTTGATGGGTGTCATGGGCACCTTTTTTCCATCCTCCTACTCCTCTGAAAACTCCTGCAGCAAATTGATTAAATTCTGCCATGCCTTAGTGGCCTTCAGCATATGGACCTCCCTTGGGGTAGCAGATGACCACACGATCAGGGGTCGCAGAGGTGTCTCTCCTCCTCCAAAATTTGAAGGCTATATTAATAACATCACAATAATGAAAAAAAATATAAAAAATGAGGGATTCTAAAAATAGAACTCATACCAACTCACAAAAATTCAAATTTAGATAAAAGGTTCCCTAAATTGGTAAAAACAAAGAAAGATGTTATAACAAACCAAAATCAGAACAATATAACTGAAATAACTAATCAGAAGAATAAATACCAACAAATAGCAAGCAAAGAAAAAGTATACATAGAAGGAGAGATAATAGAGGAAGAAGAAAATCTACAATCAGAAGGCGAGCACAATCTTTTAGATCAAGTTTTCAACAATAATAATAATAGTAGGAAAGGACTTATTGAGGAACAGTCTCAGAATGTAAAATTGGAGCAAAGCAAAGAAGAAAGATTGAGACTACCCAGTAATAAACATGAGGAAGAAATAAAGGAATTTCAACAATGTGAACAATGTACAAACCAAAATATCTTTATTGAAGACATAAAAGATAATCTGGGAAATTATAACCAGTTAATTAATGAATTTATTTTGATTCATAATGATATAAGTGACCAGCTAACTCTTTGGGAGGATGCTCATAAGGAATACAAGGGAAAAAGATCTGGACAATCAAAGGTCTAAGGAAACTGCTACGCAATTGCCAATTTTAGATCAAGAAATTGTAGTATAAGGACATAAAAGGAAAACATGATGAAAAAACCACAGAAGAAACATATGCACAAGGAGAGATTTGAGTAGAATTTCAAATAAAAAAGGATTGGAACAATATTAGAGATGCATCTTCAGAGGCACACCGGAACCAACACATTATAACAGCTCCCCAATAGCTCTCAAGTTCACCAGAAAGGATGAATGGAAACATAGATTCAAGAAGGAAGGGAGAGAATCCAATAGGAAATAACAACTCCCAGCATAACATAGAAATTGGGGAGGAATATTTAGAGATGGAGAAAGGTCTCAGGCATTTGGATCAGCAGGAAAAAACAATTTCATTGAAATACACATGACATCAAACCAAAATTCTATGGAAAAAAAAGGAAAAAAATGAATATTGGAGAGAACATTGAGGATAGACACAATATGTATTGAGAACCTGCATTTAAAATGATAGCAGAGAAGGAAAAAACAATAGGAGGATAAAGTTGTAAGAAATATCAGAAAGAAGGTATCAGTCCACATATAACAAAAAGGTCAATTCAGGGGGGTCGAAGAGGAAACAACCCATAACAAGGATACTATAGAGGCTAGAATTCAGTGGATAGAGAGCACCAGTAGGAGTTATACAAGGTCAGATGACATATCTTCCCCCCGGCCATAATTGGGAACTCAGAGCTAGTTACTATAAGAAAGAAAACAAAGTCAAAGAGATACAAATTTTGCAAACAACCATGAATAGTAAAGACACCTTTGATGCTTGTGAGCAGGGAGAACCAAAAGATTAGAATTATGTTCCTCTAGAGGTAGAAACATTCATGACTAATTTTTGGGCAGATAATTCAGAAAAAAAATGGAAGGTTTGAATAGAACAAAGATACCATCAAAGGACTTTAGGGAAGAATTTGGAGTATTGGACTTAATGGAAGAGAAGCAGAATTCCAATAATGAAAATAACCCAGAAAAACTAGAGGAAGGCAGGCCATCTCGGGACAGAGAAGAAATAGACATTAGTGAGCATATACTTGAGGAAATCTGACTTGAGGATAAGAAAAATATAGAAGGCCTAGAGGGGGATTGTACCCAAAATGCAAAAGAGAACATAGATAACTTAGGATTAGCTCAAAATCTGGAAGGAATCACAATTTCCCGATGTGAAATACAATAGAAAAAGAAGGGAGGAAGAAAATCTTTAGCAGAACTAAGAGTAGTTACTGGTAATGCGAAAAATCAAAAAAAGATTCAAGACATTCTAAAAGGTGGGAAGGGGAAGGTCCTTCCCTGTGAACAAAGAGGCTAACAATATGAAATGTTGGGGGCCTAAATGCCCCTAACAAAAAGCGCTTATTGAAGTGCAATTTAACCTTATTTAACTCATAATTAATAATGATACAGGAAACAAAATTGAGTAAGATAGAGGGGGAAAAACTCAGCAAAAAGTTAGGTTATTGGCAATCTTTGATGGTGGAATCAAATGGGGCCTCAGGTGGAATTGGAGTGATATGAGATCCAAGAAAAATAGAGTACAAAAATTTATTATCAAGTAAAAATTGGATGGGGGATAAAGTTAAGAGTCATAAAATGGATGTTCAATTTTGTATTATAAATGTATATGGACCAATACAGACAGTAGAGGAAATTTTTTTTTGGAATGAGTTAAGTATATTCATGGACTCACATCAGACAAAGAACTTTTGGATTGGGGGAGACTTCAATGCCAGCCTAGAACTTGGAGAAAAAAATGGGGGGACGCAAATAATTTCATAAGCAATGGACGAATTTAAAGAATGGTTCATTCAAGAATACTTAATCGATATACCGCCAACAAATGGGTTATTTACTTGGCATAACAAGAGAAAGTTCTTCTATCAGATAGTAGAATGACTGGACAGATTTATCTTTAGAGGAAACTTGCAAACATTCAACTAGATGGTACAATCAACCATTCAACCCCATGTTGGTTCAGATCATTTCCCAATTAGTTTAGAAATATCATCTCAGCAAAAACCCTCCAGAAATCCATTTAAGTGTGAGAAAATGTGGTTCCTGGATGAGAGATTTGGGGAAAATATCATTAAGTGGTGGCAGGAAGAAGAATTTGAGGGTTCTAGAATGTTTTTCTTTGTATCCAAACTCAAATTACTTAAAGAAAACATTTTAAAATGGAACAAATATCACTTTAATAATATCTTTAAAGAAAAATTGGAAACGGAAGACGAACTACAAAATCTCAATGAAGAAGTCATTAAGTTTGGGATGAATAATGAAAAATACGAAAGAGAAAAAGAACTCATATTAAAACAAGAAAGCATACTGACCAAAGAAGAAATATTTTGGAGACAAAAATCTCGAGAAACCTAGCTTTTAGAGGGAGACCGGAACACTAAATTTTTCCATAACAATACAATAAGTAATAGAAACATAAATCGAATCACAAAAATTAAAGACAATAAAGGAAAATTGATAGAAAATCCATCGCAAATAGAAAAAACCTTTGTGAATTACTATACAATTATACTGAATAATTATGAACACTCGAACCTCACAACACAAAAAACCATGCTAAGCTCGATTCGTAAACTAATAACAAAGGAGAACAATAAATTTCAGAATAAACCTTTCGAAAAAGAATAAATCAAAGAAGTGTTATTTAGCATGAACCCAAACAAATCTCTAGGGCCTGATGACTTCCAAGCATTTTTCCTTCAAAAATATTGGGATATACTAGGGGAGGACCTGTGGGGAGCAATAGAAGCTACCAAAAACTCAGGTTCTCTCCTAGCAAAAATCAACAACACTTTCCTATCCCTTATCCCCAAAAAAGAAAATCATGAAAACCTAGGGGACTTCCGACCAATAGCACTTTGCAACACCATTTATAAAATTTTAACCAAAGCATTAGCCAATAGGCTCAAGATACTGCTCCCCAAATTAATCTTGGAGGAACAAACAAGCTTTGTTCCAAATAGGTCTATACTAGATGGAATAATAATAATACAAGAATTAATACATTCGGCTTAGACCAAGAAGGAAGCATGCATGCTTATGAAACTTGATATACAAAAGGCTTATGACAAAGTATATTGGAGGTTCATGTGCAAAAATTTTGAAGCTTTTGGTTTCTCACGACAATGGATTAACCTTATTTACAATTGCATCTCAACTCCAAGATTCTCCTTCCTCATCAATGGCACTCCTGAAGGTTTTTTTAACTCTACTAGGGGAAAAATACAAGGAGATCCAATTTCCCCTTTCATGTTTATCATCACGACAGAATCATTCAATAGAACCATAAAAATGGCTCAAACAGAAAATAAGATCAAAGGAGTTTTAGTGGCAGAAGATGTAGAAAATATTACACACCAACAATTTGTGGACAATACAATGCTACCAGGAGAAAGAAATTTAAATGAAGAAAGAAAACCTAAACAAATCATAAATACATATATGGAAGCCTCGGGACAAAAAGTAAATGTGGAAAAATCTGAAATGTTCTTCGTAAACACCAATCCCAAAATGGAAAGAAATATTTTCCAATTGATGGGATATAGGAAAGGATCCTTCCCTTGCAAATATATAGGTATCCAGCTAGAGAAAGGGTCTAGATATGGTAGAACCTGAGATCCAATTATTGAAAAAATAGACAAAAAAAATCAAAAGCTGGAAAAGTATATGTCTTACCAAAGCAGGAAGGGTTACAAAGATTAAATCAGTTCTCTCAGCCTTACCATCATACCATATTTCTTGTCTCCCACTACCTAATGGATTGAAACACAAAATAGATAAGAAACTAAGGGACTTCCTTTGGAAATGAACAGAGGAAAAGAAAAAAAAAACAAGCATTGATTAAGTGGGAAATATTTACAAACCCAAAGAACGGGGGGTTTAGGTATTAAAAATCTCAACTGGCAGAATGAAGTGTTTGGAGAAAAATTAATATGGAGGATATATAAGGAAAAGGATAGCAAATGGGAAAAAATATTCTACCAAAAATACCTCAATAGCTTTGACCCCTATCATTATTTCAAACTATAAACCCTCATAAAGGTTCTCAAACATGGAACTTCATGTTGCACTATAGACTGATAATAAGCAAAAATCTCACTTGGGATATAGGTCACAAGGAGGAAGCCTTATTTTGGGAAGATTCATAGGACGGGCTCCCTCCCCCCAACTCCTCCTCCTTACCTCCATCTATCAGAGAAACTCTAGTCAATCTATGGGGTGACAAGGTCAAGGAATACATACATAAAATAGATGACAACCAAATGGGGGTATGGAAATGGAAAACCCTGGAAGGCACAAGTCTATCTAAACAGGTGAAAATATTATATAAACAATTCATCAACCATAGACAAACCAATCATAAAGAAATACATGACAAGATGATATGTGGGGTTTCAAATAATGGAACATATAGCGTTAAGAGAGGGTATGAACTTATAATTAATTCACAAAGGTGGGAAAGAACCAAAATTCCCTTAGCTCTTTGTTGGGATCTAGCTTGGCTACCCAAAGCGGACATCTTTCTATGGAGATCACTCCAAAATAGAATTCTAACAGCAGATAGATTCTCAAAAATGGGATTTGAGGGTCCCTCGAGATGCCCCATGTGTAAAGGGGACTCTAAAATAGATGGTCATCTTCTATATAACTGTAATTTTGCTAAAGAATGTTGGAATTGGTTATGTCACAAGCTAAATTGGTCATTAGAATTTCACAATAATCTCTAGGATCATATCAAAAGTTGGCCAAAGGAGGGGCAGTCGAAGATCTACAATAACTTTTGGAAAATATCACCTTCCATCCTCTTATGGGAAATTTGGAAAGAAAGAAACATAAGGATATTCAAAGAAGAAGAAATGTATTTGCAATCCTTTCTAAGCAAAGCAGAAGTTGGCATATTGGAAGTACTCAAAAACTACCTAAGAAACACCACCAAAGAGGAAGAACCTTTTCTGAATGGGATGCATTAATGAAAAAGAACTGGAATAAACTTATCAATCCCCCTATGATTTATCCCAAAGCCAACAAAAATGCTAGAAAAAATTATAGATGGGAACCTCCCCTAAAGGATGGACTAAATTAAATTTTGATGGAGCCTCTAGAGGAAACCTGGGCATTGTTGGATTAGGACGTATTATATCCTCACTCGCCTCTTGGATCATCAAAAGGGCCAAACCATTAGGAATAATGTCAAATAACTTGGCAGAATTAGAAGCTCTAATAGAAGGCCTCCAAATATACTTAGAATTGGGGATCAAGAAAATTATAGAAGAAGCGGATTCCCAAATAATCCTAAATGCATTAAGAAATAGAGGCACACCAAATTGGAGACTACACTCTAAATTGGAAAATGCACTGATGCTAATAGACAAATTTGAAGAGATTAAGTTTCAACATATCTTTCGGGAAGGAAACAAGGAAGCTGATTTTCTAGAAAATTTAGGAGATGATGGACAAGATTCCTCTTTAAAACATACATACAATCCTTAACATATCTAACAATAATATTCAACAATTATAGTTATAACCACAGCTAAACTAATTCATACTAGGAACTAGGATGAGCCAATCCACATTAAACTTTAACATAGTGGTAGGTCAACAATAATATAATCACCTAAAATAAAAAATCTAAGCATATACTAGCCCTTGTCTCCTAAACTTACATTTTGAAATAAAACAATACTATCCCAAATAGGACATAATAGTTCATGATGATCATTACAAGTTTTTGTTAAGAAATTTGCTTTCAAAGACAGAAAGCTGATCTAAATTGTTAAGAAGGGTTGTGGGAATCTTGAAATGAAACAATTAATAAACCTTATATGATAACCTAGTGATATCCAGTATAGCTCAAGAAGCCCGTAATAGGACATCCCCTGTTTCTAAAATTTGAGCTATTTCAGCAGTCATAAACTAAACATTCACCTTCTTCCTTAAGACATGGATCTAATATTTTAGTTTCATGTTAATTATCTGATTAATGAATCAATGGACACTTATTGAGCTCATTTTTAACTCAGATTTAGCTGATGAAGGCTTTCTTATCAGGAATGCCTGTAGAGATTCTAAAAAAACATAGAAGAATAATTTAAAAACCTATATGACAGTGACCAAATGCGAAGTTAAATGAATAAAAGTGATATGAAATCCTCACATTATATCTTTAATAAACATGCTAAGACAACAAATAAGGAAACTAACACCCCAAACAGTTACTATCAACTTCAAAAATGAAGTAGACTATCCTCAACATCCACAAGTTGTGTGTAAGAATATAAAACAGGGTCTGGATTTTCTACAATAACTAATTTCATTGTCATGTTTTATGATTATTATCTTATGAACTTGCCAATTCAATTGTTAATTGTTACTGGTAACTATATTTCAAATAGTTACAAGTAGATTAATCTAGTAGGAGGATTAAGGATACATAGATTTTAGTTTGTTCTAGTCTATCCAATTATCGTCAATAAATGATGCACATCAATGATCAATTTTTAGTTTCAATAACTACAAACTAAAAGTCATAATTAAAAAAGCCACTACATAAGAATCAATGAACCTAGATCAATAAACTCTAACTTAGGTCAAATTGATCAAAATATTATTAAGCATATTTTCTTAAGAAAAGCAATGAAAGGATTATCAACATATGACCACTCTATTATAAATCAAATTACTCTTATGAAAGGATAAAGTGCTATAATAAAATAGATTAAATAAGTTTAGAATAAAAATATGACTATTCTTTTCATATATATATATAGCTTTCATTTAGTATATGGAATAATGCTAACCAATGATCTTGGTCAAGATAATTCATGATTTTGCAGATTACTTAACATTCAAGAAGAAGAAAACAACAACATCGCGTCATAAACCTTCTCTAAGAACTAAGACTTGAGACAACCAATACCATATCGAAAGTATATGCATACAAAGGGGATTATAGAATCATACATAAGATAATATAAAAAGCATTGTAAATCAAGATTGGATTAAACGTGCAGCAATGTAAGGGAGAATATGTCCTCAAAGATACCTAATAATAAACTAAGGCAAATGTATTATTATAGGACATGGAAACTAGGGTATGCCCCTTTTACTTTTGTAATCTGTATATGATCTTAGGTCCCGAGAAAGATTGGAGGTTCTCTTCTCCGTTCTTTCCTGCCAGTGCCCGTTTGAACGAAGAATATGTAATTTTGATTTCTTTTAATAATAATAAAATATATAGGGCCTAGGCCTTTTACCGATCAAAAATAATTATTATTATAAATCCCTTTTATAAATAATTTTAATAAAAGAACTATGTTCTTGTTTTTTCCCTAAACATTAATGAGTTTATTTTCCTAAGTCTGATTGTGCATTTGAAACAGTTTTCAAGCATTTCTCAAGAACACAAAATTTAATTTCTAAGAAAAGCTCATTTTTCTAAAATATCATATTTGGTATCTACAATCTATTTTTCACAATTATGAATCCACAGATCTAGCCTTAATTCTTCCTAGGATATACAGAAAGAGTGTTAGACATAACCCATCAACCAAAACTAATCTTTAAGCAAAAATGCAATTTTCATAATAAAATATCAAAACCAAAATACAGACAAACGAATTTAGATCTAGGATCCTACCTCAAATTCTTCACAAATCTGAAACCATTGATCCAGTAGTAAACAAGCAAACTTCCTAGAATGCTCTTCAACTTTCAAATGTACCTCCTTGTCAAAATCTAGAGCTCAAATCCCTCAAACCTGTGTGTTCTTGAGAAGAGCCAAAAATTCCTCAAATAGGAAAAAACTCCTAACCTAGGGTTTCTAAACTTACCCCTAAGGTTCAAAGTAACTCGAGTTTGACTTTTGAATCAAAAGATATGATTTTTCAAAAAAATCATTTTTATCCTCCAAAAGATAACTTTTAATTCAATTTTGGAGTTAAAAGTTTATTACACCCTTTTAATAAGAGTTAGGAATTCCAATTAAATCTTTTAATCAACAAAAGTATTTTAATTAACCTTTATTAATTAAAATACCCCCTTGATTTATTATTCTAAAATTAACAGGATTTAAATAAATATATAATTAATAATATAACAACCCAAATTCTATTCTAACCTGAATATAACTTTAAACCAAGCATACAACCCCAAAAACCTGACTAAGACAAAATAAGCAAAACTTAGACCCAAGGAAAGATTCTCAAACTCACGTCACTTGATGGATTTTGAAGGGTGAAAACGTAGAATCTTGTTCACTATTTTAGGACAATAAATGGTTTAAGTTAGGGTTTTGGACTTGTTCGCTATCTCTCCCCTCTTACCATTGAGACGTTGTGATAGGGCACTCTCACTCTTGCCAATTCAGGGAAGATTATGCATGGTACCTGTAATCCTATCATCACAAAGATGAACATGTGCATACATATAATATGTAACAAGAAATTATTAAGAATGGTAGGTCATGTGGGTCTCATACGCAAGTAACTACGACCCCGCCTCATACCATAAAAATCACATTATACAAAATGTAAAAGCATACATATGATCCATGTGCATAAAAAATATGGTGTCTGATGAGCCTATAAAATGTCATATTTATATTCCTTGTCTATAGCACTTTAACCCATGTTTACAATATCTTTCCAAGTCATTTCCATGCATTACCTTGATTTATGAAGCATTAAATATGATTAATGATTTATTGATTAGCATTTGTATGTCTAGCTAGTTAATGCTAAATTATGATCAAATATTATTATAATGGTTATTATTAAATAATAAGTATTTTGAGATGATTAAAAAAAATTTTGTGAGATATTTGAGTCGTTCATGCAGCTGGAAAGAAGGAGAAGCAAGTTGACACATGTCAACATTCAGCAGTTGTTGGAAATGCAGAAAAAGTCAACAGCCAGTTTCAGAATAATGAGAATATCTCCCACATTTCTTAATTAAATCAACATTTTATTAATGATTTGGAAAGATAAAAAGGAGGAGCAAAAACCCTTTTGATAGTTTGAGTTAACTCACAATTTAATGAGAAACATCTGTTTGAAGTTGATTGCAGAAAAAGTGGCAACGAAAAAAGACAACTGAAAAAGTCAAAAACCAATTTCAGTTAAATGAGAGTATATCACTCAATTCTTAATGAAACCCAGATTTTATTAATGATTTGGAAATTTGAAAAGGAGGAGAAACAACCCTTTTTATCGTTTGAGTTAATTCAGAATAGTTAATGAGAAACATGCATCTGAAGTTGACTGAGTCAAGGTGGCAAGTTTGAAGGCAACAGTTAAGGAATGACTTCTAGTTTGATTTGAACTCTTCCACCTCTTGTTTATCTCTTGGATCTAAAGTTATTGAAGTCCTAAATAATATATGAGTCCTAAATAATTATGGCATGTATTTATGCATATTTTCAGCCATATGTGTATTTTAATCATTATGGGAACAATAATATATGAGTCCTAAATAATTATGGCATGTATTTATGCATATTTTTAGCCTTATGTGTATTTTCATGTTGTAAGAGTTTGAAGTGGATTAGAACACTCTCAACTCATTTCAGTTTGTTCTTTATTAGTTTGTTGAGGAATAATTCATCTCCTTGATGTTGTGGGAGAAATGAAATTTGTCAAACATTGTTGATTTTTTAATTAATCCAACTCTCAAGCCTCATGTATATCTATGAGCTCTTGCTTGAGTGGAGGAGGATTAGGGAGTAACTAGTTTGTGCTAAGTATTGTTAGTAGTGTCTTTGTTTACTCAACAATTTTGATATTAGTTGATGTAATCATTTGATTTGCAATAAGAATATGGTTTCATAAATTGAGTTTGTACATTAATATTGAATACTTGTAGCTAAGATTATAGCCACTCAAGAAAAGGCCACTTGAGATACTATGACTCTATAATTGTTTAGAATAGTTTAGATTATATTTTAGATGCTTAATGGTCAGTAATGTGTTGTTTGAGATCAGTTATGTTGTAGTGATGTTAATTTCAATAGTTATGTACCATCTACAGCCACTATTATGGCAATTTACATAGTTTCCTATAGCCATTATTGTGCAGTTTCCTGCAGTCATTGTTGTGCAGTTAGATTCATTTCCAACATTGTTATATTTTTAGTTTTGCATTGATAGAATAAATGAAAGAATCTCATAGTGCATATAATTTGCAGATTCATTTCAAGTATACGTCCTCAGGTTGATAATTTAAATGAGCCTTCATGTTAAGGAGGATAGCTATTCGGTAGGATGTCCACTCCCTGAGTCATGGTAATTGCCTTGTTTTTTATTCCTTTATGAAGTCCAACATTTTTGGCATCATTGTCGGGGCTAGATCAAGCTATGAGAGTTGAGTTTTTTGTAGCTCTTTGTCATTTTTCTATAATTGTAGTTTCCATTCAAAGAACTTAGGATTAGAAAAGTTTGCAAAAGTACTACAAGCAACAAAATATGGATTTTAGATCCATGAATAAAAACCAAGAGTCAATGTCATTTGCAACAAGTTTGGAAATCAATGAAGACATGTTCTCTAGTATCATAGAGGAACTTTGTTCACATGTTGATGACAAGTTGTTGATTTACGAGGAGGAAAATGAAGACAACCTAGTTTTGCAAAATGAAGAAATCACCATGCACAAGGTTGTTGTTCAAGATGAATGTGATGTCAAATCAGATCTCCTACTTCAAGAAGAGAGTCACAATAAAGTGAAAATTAGTTCTCTCATGCAGAAAAGTAAAGAAGATATTGAAGAAGACCAGTTTTGGGATGATTTAGATGATTTTTGCTTAACCTTAGATGCTAAACCAGCATCTTTTGTAGTGCAAAACTATGAGAATCATGGAGATAGTGCAGAAATTTTTGTACTTTTATTAAATCAGTCACACAAATTGGTCTTTAGAAGTCAAGAAGAGGATAATGAAGTAGCTCATCAACACAAAGAAAACAAGGAGGGTTCAAAATTTTTTCTTTCACGGGGATGCCCTATTAGACATATATCTCAAGTGGAGGTGAATAGAGAATCAAAAGTTATGGTTGCAGCAAAGAAAGAAGTTATAGCTAAAGATGAAGCTAGATATGAAACTGCACCTAAAGGAGAACTATTTCAGCTCACTTATGCACTTCAATAAAACATAATGTATTTCCAGTATGAAGTAATAAGTAAGTTTGTTAATGTCTTTCCAAAAGTGTTGATTATTAAGTTTCTAGTGATGTTGCAATTATTTCTAATTGCTCATAAAGATGTGAAGCATTGGAAGTTGTTGAGAAAAGGAAGATACTTCAAAGAACCAGTTAATGGTTTTGTTTAAGAAAGCCTTTTTTTGGTTAGTGTAGGTTAGGGTAGGTTAGGGTAGGTTTTTCATTCAATAAGTGTTGCACACAATGTCTTAGATGTTTCCTAGTTCTTCTTGTCTAACTAACTATTTTATAGAAGGTCACAACTGGTTGGTTTCTCAAACTTCTAGTCACTTTTCAAGGTTGTGCATGAGTCAAGTCTTTAATTTCATAAGAGATTCTTTCCATATGATGTCAAAAAAAATCCATTACGTAGTTGGGTCTTCATGTTGTCAAGAATGTCTATTAAATGGTGTTGTCTAGTTGGTCTAATCAGTTTTTATTTAATGGAAAATGGACATCCAAAGTTGTATTATAAGTCATTAGATGGATAGAGTTTTTCTACAATTTGCATGTAGCAACTGTTGTCTGCTTTGACAGTCATTCTACTGCCACTGTGACTGAGTACTCATCCTGCAGCCACTATTGTTTGATAGATAGGTTATCCTCCAGAAACTATTGTGTGACTGAGCAATTATCCTGCGGCCACTATTGTATAACTAAGCAATCATCCTGCAACAACTACTATGTGATTCAAAAGATAACTTGCACAAAGTATGAGAACATATACAACAACTAATATTAAATATACAACACTCTTGGAGGGACCTGAATATTCAGCAATGAAGGGACCTATACTTTCAGTTGTTTTCCAAGTTTGAAGCTTCTCACAACAACACAAATGGTACTACATTTATGATTTCTATTTATTCCTAATATTTATCATTTTTAGTAGTTAATTATCTATGCATTGCACTTTTTTTTTCAATTGTCATTATTGTAATTATATGCTTTATAACTAATTTATTTTACTGCCCTCATACATACATTGTCATTTGAGGATAAATAACCTCTAAGATGGGGGGAATACATGAATACATTGTGTTGTTGTCATAGACCGTAGGAGGATGACCTTGCCTACACATTTTTATACTACCTCCTATATTCATGGTGATTTTGTTGCATTCATCTATTGACTTTTGCTTGCCATTGTTTCCCCAAAATGCAAGATTCAAAGTGACAAAGGATAGAATTGTTTGGTGGCAGCTGTGCAAAATGAGAATGATAAAGTAAAGAGAAATAAAAATGGAATGTCTTACGAAGAGATAACAAAGGGAAGAAAGTATGACATTGTGAAGTTTTGGAGATGAAACAAAGAAATATTAAGAAGATTTAAAGAGATAAATTCACAGGATTTCTTGCTAATAGATTTCATGTCTAACCAATGTCTATCCCCTGCTTGAGGACAAGCAGGATTTCAATTGGGGGGGAATGATGAGCCTATAAAATGTCATATTTATATTCCTTGTCTTTAACACTTTAACCTATGTTTACAATATCTTTCCTAGTCATTTCCATACATTACCTTGATTTATGAAGCATTAACTATGATTAATGATTTATTGATTAGCATTTGTATGTATAGCTAGTTAATGCTAAATATTGATCAAATATTATGATAAATGGTTATTATTAAATAATAAGTGTTTTTAGATGATTAAAAAAAAATTTGTGAGATGTTTGAGTCATTCATACAGCTGGAAAGAAGGAGAAGCAAGTTGACACTTGTTAACATTCAACAGTTGCTGGAAATGCAAAAAAAGTCAACACCCAATTTCAGAATAATGAGCATATCTCCCACGTTTCTTAATGAAATCCAAATTTTCTTAATTATTTGGAAAGATAACAAGGAGGATCAAAAACCCTTATTATATTTTGTGTTAACTCACAATATTTAATGAGAAACATGCATTCGGAGTTGACTGCAGAAAAAGTGGCAACAAAAAAAGACAACTGAAAAAGTCAAAAACCAATTTCAATAAAATAAGAGTATCTCACTCAACTCTTAATTAAATACAAATTTCCTTAATGATTTGTTAATCTGAAAAGGAGCAACAACCCTTTTTATCATTTGAGTTAATTCAAAATAGTTAATGAGAAACATGCATATGAAATTGACTCGGTCAAGATGGCGAGTTTGAAGGCAACAATTAAGGAATGACTTCTAGTTTTATTTGAACTCTTCCACCTCTTGTTTATCTCATGGATCTAAAGTTATTGAAGTCAAAAAATAGTGGAGTAACTTATGGGAACAATAATATATGAGTCCTAAATAATTATGGCATGTTTTTATGCATATTTTCAGTCATATGTGTATTTTCATGTTGTAAGAGTTTGAAGTGGATTAGAACACTCTCAACTCATTTTAGTTTGTTCTTTATTAGTTTTTTGAGGAATAATTCATCTCCTTGATGTTGTGGAAGAAATTAAAATTTTCACAAGTTTTTGAGTTTGTAATTAATCCAAATCTCAAGCCTCGTTTATATCTATGAGCTCTTGCTTGAGTGGAGGAGGATTAGGGAGTATCTAGTTTGTGCTAAGTCTGGTTAGTAGTGTCTTTGTTTAATCATCAAGTTTGATATCAATTGATGTAATCATTTTGATTTGCAATAAGAATATGATTTCAGAAATTGAGCTTGTACATTGAATATTGAATATTTGTAGCTAAGATTGTAGCCACTCAAGAAAAGGCCATTTGAGATACTATGACTCTATAATTGTCTAGAATAGTTTAGATTATAGTTCAGATGCTTAGTGATCAGTAATGTGTTTTTTGAGATCAGTTATGTTGCAGTGATGTTAATTTCAGTAGTTGTGTACCATCTACAACCACTATTGTAGAAATTTACACAGTTTACTGCAGCCATTACTGTGCAGTTAGATTCATTTCCAACATTGTTATATTTTTAGTTTTGCAGTGATAGAATAACTCAAAGAATCTCATAGTGCATATACTTTGCACATTCATTTCAAGTATATGTCCTTGGGTTGATAATTTAAATGAGTCTTCATGTTAAGGAGGATAGCTACTCGGTAGGATGTCCAATCCTAAGTCATGGTAATTTCCTAGTTTTTTATCCCTTTATAAAGTCCAACAGTGTCAGTATTGTGAGTAATCCATAACCATAAATGTCATAATAACATGAGATAAACATAATAAAACTGATCATAAGTCTAACTGCAACAATATCAAATCATGCAAAATCCATAGTTCTTACTAATTGAAATCTAGTGAAAAGTCATACAATATCAACTGCAAATAGAACTAGAGTAGTCGATGCACACATGTAAGTGGCCAAAAAGAGTTTATTACTATAACTAAAAGAAACTAAAGGGTGGGCACTACAAAAGTACAAATATATATAAAGGATGGTGTCGAGGATGATCAATCTCTAGACACACATAATGAGGCTAATGTTGTGGAAGGAACACTCACTTGACAAAGGTAGATCAACCCCCCCCACCCCCCCTAGCACTTTATTATGTAGTGCGAATACAAACAGACACAAAACATGCAAGATCCCAAGTATGCAATGATGACACTTTATCTTACTATGTTTGCAAAAAATAAATGCTACTAAAATAAATGTCTACAATGCTCAAGAATGAAAAAAAGGTTGTATGAACATGGGTACCAGCTAAAAAGGAGGCATCTCATGCAAGGAAAATGATCCCAAGAATTGAAACATTCAAGATATCCACCAGATTGCAAAAAATCAAAAAATTGAATAAAATGTACCTGGAGAAGATTCAAGCGATGAGACCCATATAAGAAGGAGAACAAAATCAACTTTCCAATGACATGTGGAAGTCGAAAAATAGAGTCTACAGGAGCAAGATCTGGCTACCAGAGTGCAAAAAGGAACCTTGACTTTGACTGGCAAAAAACTATACAAGAAGGAAAAATCAGAAAACCAAACCTGGAAAATCAAATCAGGCTCAGAACCATATTTCTGGTGATATCTCATTTGGCCAAAAATGCCTCCGTTTGCTCAAGATACAAGCAAAAAACCAAAGAGGGCTCTAGAACAAGAAGAACTCCAAGTGATCCTGCTAAATTTGGCGGAGCTCCACTAAATCTAGCAATGTTGCTAAATCCTGTAGAACTGCCAAAATTTTGGCCAAAATTGGCAGAGGTACCATTTAAAAAAAAGTTGAATTATTTTTGTTGCCTCGAAAAATGTGCTTAGAATAGGGCCATACGGGCAAATTTTTTTGTTGCCTCTAAATGCAATTATGTTTAAATTGGACATTCCTTATATGAAAATAGGGGTTTTTGGGCATTTTGAGAGCAACTGTGAGGTAGGTTAGTGCCCAAAGTGCTCCAAAAAATAGCTCCCCCAAATCCATGCAAACAACTCTAAAAACTCGAAACCCTTAACGCTCCAAAAAATCTTCAAAAAACTCAAGAACAAGTTGCAACAACAAGACTTTGATACCATGTTAGAATTTGAAGAATTCAATCACCAAGATCCATTGTATGCAAAATACCTGTCACAAAACCAAAGAATGGAGACACAACTCATAATGATCTGAAAGATGAAATATTTATTTAGAGAGAGAATAGAGAGAATTATAAAAGAATTAATAATTACAATGAAATCAAAACCTTATAAAGGTGATAAAAAACCAGAAGGTGGAGAAACCTAGGTTGCATGATAATAATTAATAAAGAATTGATTATTACATGCCTAAATTTTAGCTTAAGTGAACTAGAGATAAAAGGTGACTTAATAATTAAATCAATAATGATTTAATTAATAAGTAAAACTACCTTTTTACTCTGACGATTTCTGTCTACAAACCTTGGACTTTCCTTTCTATAGGTTTCCATAGCGAATCTCCCTCAAGCTTGTTAAGCTAACTTCAAGGGACCAAATCTCTTATACCAATTATTGATACTATGGAAATGAACACTTAAGAGGGGGGTGAATTAGTTGTTCCTAAAATCTTCAAACTTCAAACCCTTAAACCCCACTACCATTAAACTTTTGAACCCTTAAATCCGATCTGATCAAATAAAATAATAAGCATGAAAGTACACACAATCAAAATCACATCCACACAAGTTGAAACAAGATTTTTATTGTGGAAACCTTGTTAGGATAAAAACCATAGTGGGGTTGATTACCCACAATAAGTAAATACCTTGTTAGAAGTAGAGCTTATTACAATTTGGGGATTGCACATGCAATTCGGCTCACTATCTAGAGCTCACTTCTCAAATGAAAATCCTTGGGCTACAAACCTAAGGAAGGCTCACTGCCTTACATATTTGATCACTACAATGATCTATCTGACTCCAATCTGATAGGATTTTTGTAAACTGCTAAGAATGACAACTCTGATGTCTGATTATAGTTCCTTATAAGCACACCTTTTAGATCTTTGATCAACATCTTGTTGAAAACACTTCTGATTTCATTGAATCAGGCTCTCCCTCTACTATCCACCTCTAAAATCTACATCTAAAATCCGCAACTTGCATTTTCCCTAATCATTCATTTTGTACCAAGAACTAGCTTGGTAAAACCTAATTCACCATCTCTTCCAATCTACGAGCCAGATCTCTTGATTTGAGTTCATCTATGACCACTTAATCTTGACCACAAACTATAACCACCTCCTTAAGATCATAATCTCCCAGATCACACATTTTGTACTTGCACAACATGATTTACCAACTATGTCAGCCAAGAACAAATGATACAAATGAAAATATTATCATTGACCGAGAATTCAACCAATCAGGTCCTTTTGATCCATGTGAATCACCAAATCATCACGCACATACCTCAAGAACATCCTACAACATCATGAAAAACACTCAGCCATTCATATCCATCACAACCATTGGATTTGTCAACTCTTTTTCATCAAGCCTTGAAGAACACTGCCATCAAGCCACTGAGACAATAATATTATACCTTGCAGACCTCTGAAGTATAAACCCTTTGAGTTAAACATACTTGAGTATGTCCCATACACACTCCTAAGTGTGCTCCATTAAATATTTACTCTGTTGAGCACACTAGACCCTTTTATAGCTTCCTATTGATACTAATTATCACCTTTTCAATCAGTCAACTTTTGTAACCTATTTACCTATCCAAATCTTCATGTAATGTACTCTAAAACTTTGGGCGAATATAGTAAACACCTTCAACAAGATTATTCTACATGTGCAACTCCATATCTGTCATATCCACTTCTCACTTGAGCTTAGAACACTTTGCTCCACTGGCTAACCTACAATAGTTAAGTTAGCAATAACCAGTCTATTCTTCCGATCGATTCCTCTATTATGTTGACATTAATGCCAACACATTCATCTTCCAAATTTTCCATTATGCCAAAAGAATCACTCTCCAATAATGCTTTATGCCAATCTACAATATCCCATGTAAGCTACTATGTGATTACATCTCTACATCTAATCATAAAATTCTAGATCCATTTTAAGTGAGGTTCTTTGTAAATATTCTATACCATTTTAGCCCCTAAAGCTTTGTTTTTCCATAACTGGATTCTTAAACCTACACCTTCTTTTAGTGTGTATATGTTTTCCTATGCAATCATTTCCATCTATTTCTTTTTTGTCATTACTTTTTAATAGAACAATCTCATTTTAATTTCTAATTTAGCATTTTCTCTACTTGAAAGGGATAAGAAAGAAATTTGATAAATAGGTAGTGAAGGTAACACTACTTTTGATATGGTAGCTCTACCTGCCTATGATAACCATTTGCTTTTCTATGATACCATCTTTTTTTTTTTCTTTCTTTTTTTTTCTTTTTTTTTCCATTTTTCACTAATTGGTTCCCATATTTTAGTTGATCTAATACCAAATCTCTAACACCAATTGTTGATACTATGACAATGAACAACCAAGAGGGGGGTGAATTAGTTGTTCCTAAACTCTTAAAACTTCAAACCCTTAAACCTCAAAACCCTTAAACTTGTGAACCCTTAAATATGATATGATCAAATGAAATAATAAGCATGCAAGTGCACATAATCAGAATCACATCCACACAAATTGACACAATATTTTTTTTATCATGGAAACCTTGTTAGGGGGAAAACCACAATGGGTTAGATTACCCACAATAAGTAAATACCTTGTTAGAAGTAGAACTTATTACAATTATGGGGATTGTACATGCAATCGGGCTCACTACCTAGAGCTCATTGCTCAAATGAAAAGCCTTCAGTGACAACCCCGAGAAAGGCTCATTGCCTTACAAATTTTATCACTATAATAATCGATCAGAGTCCAACTTGATAGGATTTTTATGAACTAATGAGAATGACAAATCTAATGTTTGATTATAGTTCCTTATAAGCACACTTTGCTTATATTTGTTCAACCTCTTGTTGAAAACACTTCTACTTTCAATGAATCATACTCTCCCTCTGCTAGTCACCTTTGACATCTGCATCCATGACCCACAACTTGAATTTTCCCTAATCATTCATTTAGTACCAAGAAATAGGTTGACAAAACCTAATTCATCATCTCTTCCAATCTACGGGCTAGATCTCTTGATTTGAATTCATCTATGACCGCTTAATCTTGACAACAAACTATAACCACCTCCTCGATATCTAAAATCTCCTATATAAAACATTTCTCAATTGCGCAACATGATTTACCAACTAGGTTGGCCAAGAATAAATGATACAAATGGAAATATTATCATTGACCGAGAATTCAACCAATCAGGTTCTTTTGATCCATGTGGATTTGCAACTCAACAAACACATACCTGAATAAAATTCTACAATATGAAAAAACTCTGTCATTCAAGTCCATCACAACCATTGGATTTGTCACCTCTTTTTCATCAAGACTTGAAGAAAAATGTCATCAAGCCACTGAGACAATAAGATTATGCCTTGCAGACCTCTGAAATATAAACGCTTTGATTTGAACATACCTGAGTATGTCCTAGACACACTCGTAAGTGTGCTCCATGAAATGTTTACTCTGTTGAGCACACCAGACCCTTTTCTGGCTTCCTGTTGACACTGAGTGTCACCTTTTCTGCCAGTCAACATTTGTAACCAGTTTACCTATCCAAATATTCATGTAACAGTCTAAAACTTTGGGTGAACATGGTAAACACATTCAACAACCTTCTTCTACGTGCACGATTCCATATCTGTCATATCCGCTTCTCACTAGACCTTAGAACACTCTGCTTCACTGGCTAACCTGAAACAGTTAAGTTAGCAATAACTAGTCTATTCTTTTGATCAGTTCTTTTGCTATGTTGACATCAATTCCAACACATTCATCTTCCAACTTTGCCATCATACCAAAATAATCACTCTAGAATAATTCTTTGTGTTAATCTACAATATCCCTTGTAAGCTATTATGTGATTACATCTCTACATTTAATCATAAAATTCTAGATCCATTTTAAGTTGGGTTCTACATAAATCTTCTATACCATTTTAGCCCCTAATGCTTTATTTTGTCCTAATTGGTTTCTTAAATCTACACCTTTTGGTCTGCATATGTTTTCCAGTGCAATCATTTCCATCTATTTCTTTTTTAACATTCCTTTTTAGTAGAATAATCTCATTTTAATTTCTAATTTAGCATTTACTCTACTTGAAAGGGATAAGCAATACATTTGATGAATAGGTAGTGCAAGTAACACTACTTTTGACATGGTTTCTCTACCTTCCCATGATAACCATTTACTTTTCCACGAATCCATCTTTTGTCCATTTTTCACTAATTGGTTCCCATATTTTAGTTTATCCAATACCCTTATCTAATGGTAAACCCATATATTTGTAGGGTAGTTTTCCCATTCTAAATCCAAATATATTAAGTATCTCTATTTCTGTTCTAGGATTGACAAAAAAGAATAATAATTCCAATTTTTCATACTGATAAGCTACCATGATGCTTTAGAATACATATTTAGGATATTTTTGAATTGTATTGTCTCCTTTTTTACCAATTCCAAAGAGCATTGATTCATCTGCAAATTGTTGATGAGATATGGTTGGAAATCCATTGGTTATTCGAATTCCTTTAATGTGTTCATTCTACTGAGATTTGCTTATGACTCTTCCAAGAGATTTTTCCATTATGATGAAGAGGAATAGTGATATTGGATCTCCTTGTTGTAGACCTCTAGATATTTCAAAGAGATCCTCTAGGGGTCCATTAACCAAAACTGAAAATCTTGGCCTAAAGATGCAATAATATATTAGATTTATCCATTGTTTTCTAACTCAAAATACTTCTAAATATTCATAGAGGAACCTCTGATCTACTTCGTCATATGATTTTTTGATATCCAATTTAATTACCATGCTTTATTTTTTATCATTCTGAATTGAGTGTATGGCCTCTTGTGCTACTATTACCACATAAAATATAAACCTTCTTGGCACAAACCTTGTCTACTCTTCTGAGATGACATGTGATAAAAGTTTCTTCAATCTATTAGCCAAGGCTTTTAACATTACTTTATATAGCATGTTACAAAGTGATATTGCTCTATAATCATCCAAAAAAATTAAATTATCCTTTTTAGGGATTAGTGTAATGAAGGTATTATTTATTTCTCTCAAGAAACTTCCAAATTTTCTTGTCATTTCTAGTGCCTCAACCATCTCTTCTCCTAAAATATGCTACAGTTTTTAAAAAAAAACATGCTAGGAATTTATTCGGCCCAAGTTATTTATTTGGATGGAGTTGTTTGAATGCGGTTTCTATCTCAAGTGCTGAAAATTTTCTTGTGAGCATCTTATTTTTCCCATCTGATATTATCTATGGTATATTTGTGAACATGTTTGATTGGACAACAAGATTAGAATCGTCCCAATTATTTAAATTTTTATTGAATAATGATACTATTTCTTTATCTATTTCCTCTGCATCTTCAAGGATGATGTCATCTCCAATTTTAACCTTAAGAATTCTATTAATGTTTCTTGTTTGTTTGTAGTTGTTATGTAAGAACTTGGAATTTCTATCTCCCTCGTCTAGCCATATTTCTCTATACTTATGTTGAACCAGCAGATCTCTTCTTTTGTTAATATGTCCTCATACTCACTTAGGATTTCTTTTTCTTTTTAAAGATTTGTTCTGATCCATTCCTTCTTAAATAACCATAGACATAAAACATTGTCCCTTGTGAATTTATTAATTTCACACTAGCCTAATCTAGTAATTAATTAATTTTGTAAATTAATTACTTAGCCATATAATATAATTAATTTTAATCAATTAATTAATTATGTTATTTCCCCCTTTCTCGTATATTGTAATTTATTTAAATTACAGTATGTCCCCTCTTAACCTAATGGTGCAATCGATTTTAATTAATTAATTACAATACACCCCTAGCCAATATTCAAATAATAATTATTATTATTTGAATATTTCTCTTTTGCCTAATTGTGATGTCTCCGTCCCGATATAGAATTTAATAATAAATAATATTAAAATAATAGAATTTTATCACAAAAGAAAGATTTAATAAATAAATAATGTTTAAAATAAATAAATAAATAATAGTAAAATAATTTATATTTTAATCACAATTTAAGTTAATGACACTATTGATAAGTATTGCTTAAGAGTATTCTAATGGCTCGGTTAAGAAACATAATATACAACAATACTTATAATAGTTGATCAAATACAACAATCTGGTATAAGAACTAAGTCTATCGTAATACAATGATCTGCGATTAAGGATTATAAAGATATCCTTTGAGGAAGACTACTGCATATGGACATAAATGAAATATCACAGCCACCCAATACCCATGAAGATTTGATAGCCAACAAAAGACATCATGAATAAGATCTTAGAATACTAAGCTTTGACCAAGCCATAATCAAGAGTTGCATATTAAAAATAATAATTGACTAATAAAGGATTGATCATCGATAATAAAAAAGATCGATGAGTAAGATTAACAACGCTTTATAATCTATATCCCTTAACTAAATTGTCAAGAATCTCAAATGTATCTAGTCGATGATTAAGAGAAGACATCATAATAATCAATAATTATATTTGGGATATGAAGAGACACAAGTTATAATAACAAAGAAAGCAATTGATATGACAATAATAATTAGTTGAAAAGATTATTATGATAATATTGATAAAGGTAAAACTCATAGAGTAATGAGATAACCCACTGTAATTACCCTAAGGTGATCAAACATACATATGTAGACTGCAATTAAGTTAAAACAATTGATAATGAAGAAGTGCAACCCGCTTGAGACGTGGGATTTCAAACATTACAACTCTTCAATCTTGTGAGATATTTAATGGGCATCAAATCCATCCTTTTCGCGTGTATTTAGGAGAAAAAAGTTAATATAAATATATATTTGCAAATTGGAGTAAGAGTAGATATATTATATCAAAGCAAAAGTCATGAAATACATTGGAACATCATCATCGATATTTCGTATATTTAATCTCTCCTCCCGCAAGGATAAATTTATGAAGATACAATATGATATATGAATAAAAAAAGATAAAATATAAGGAGATACACATATATAATTAAGAAGACTTGGATACGAGGATATATGAGTAGAATAGAAGACAAGAAAGAAGTTATAAGATCATCATACTTATATTTATAGAAAATTAGGAGATATGTATATTTGGTAAGTATATACATACTATGGAGGAGAGAGTGTACAGAGAGAGAGAGAGAGAGGTCTATATCTTAAGGGTATGTTTGAATTATAATATAATATATTAAAATGTAGAAATGATTTAATATTTAGATATATCATAGATATACCTATTAGTAATAATGAAAATCACAATTACATATGAGTTAGGTCGTGTCTATATATTTATATTTGTAATGTATTTAAGATAATAATATATACTCAGCCAATTGTTTGATCACTCATTAATACAACTAAGCAAGTAGGGAGTTTGTGAAGGGAGGGGAGTAACCTGGTCGCATTGAGGTGCAAATCCAAAAATAGGTGAGAATCACGAGGGAACCTCTTGTAGACTATGATGACATGTAACTGATTGAATGTTTGAAGATGTTAAGTTGATCACCAAAATGCAGAAATATAATGCAAGACATTAAATCAGTTAATGGATTGTATTTTCATTGATGTCAACTTGATATAATCTAATCAGTTATAATCAAAGTGTCAAAGACTTCAGAGAATCACAGAGATAAATATTATGCTTTCTGTAATGCATAAAAGACAAGTATTCACAAAGTGACTACAAACACCGACGGTCAGTGGAACCCGATGGATAGAGATCACCGACAGTCAAGTCATAGTGATGCCCAAGAAAGAACACCGACGAGCAGAATCAAGCATACCCAACGGCCAAAAACATAGTGTAAACCAACGAAGAAGCCCGAGGAGAACTAGAGTATTGACTGACGCTATCAAAGAGTTAAAGCACTGATAATAACTTGAGTTTAGAAATGAAAAAATATCTAGCTGACAGAGCTAAATATAGACTTAACTGATAGTTATCATTGTTTTCATCAACAAGATAAGTCAGAGATAAGTAAATGATTTAAAGTTGTTTTGTCTAGTTGGCAAGAAGATCTCTGCGAGATTAAACATGAGTTTCATTTTAAATCTAATTAGATAAGATTGTGGATCACGTCAAGATCAAGAAAATCAAGAACCTAACAATGGTGATATCATGTCTATAAAGAGACAACTCAATTCATTACGAATTGTGGGGAGTAAATGAAAAAGAGGATGCTAAAGAGAAACTTCATACAGTGCTGATCAATCAAGCTGAGGAAAGAGCTAAAGTTTTCTGCGGACACCGAGCAACAGAGCACAACATCACCGAGCAGAATCAAAGTGGAGCAAAGGTATAAACAGAGTTATATTGATCAGAATAGTTTTATGAGATTACAATAGATCTGAAAATCTGCAAGTATAAGTTGTATATGTGAACAGATCATACTATTTCAGTTTAACCATTGATTCAGGAAGTCTCTTAACCAAGCAGGATTTAAAGATCCTTTCTATATTGAGATATATCCAAAGGAGTATCAAAAAGTTTGATCATAAAGATAACATGAGATGTCAGATACCTATTGACAGGCCAAGTGAGTGTTTGATCAAGGAAGGTAGCATAGAGATGCCCGATATCAAGTGACAGACTAAACTTTTAAATCCTCTAACAAGGTCACACCTAACAATGTCTTTGTAACCTTTAACAGGGTTGGCTCTTCACCGAGCTCACTTCAGAAGAGTGAAAATTTTGGGTTATCGGTCCCAAGTGGTTTTTCCTTTAATAGGGTTTCCACATTAAAAATTCATGTGTCAATGTGTTTATGAGTCATTAATTTAGTGTTTTGCATTACACATAACTTAATTGGATTTATTGGTATACTCTAGATAATTTACTGTCTTTCGGTAAATTAATAGATTGCTTTTCAGTAAACTTGCAGTAGAAGATTTTACAAAGCATTCCGAGCAGTAGAAATTAGATAAAAGTATTTGGAGGCATTCATCTTATAGGACTAAAGATAACTAAAGGCTTAATATTGTGGTGCTAAATTTTAAGGGTTGATTATTGGAATATTTTTGAGGCCATTGATTCAACCCCCCCCCCTCTCATTTATTACTAACAACTGGTATCAGAGCTTGTGTGCTTAGAAAGGGAGATTAACAGCTCAAGCAAAAGATCACAAGATGAACAGATGAGATGTGCCCAAGTTGAATAAAGACAACTTTGCATCATGAAAAAGTAGAATAAGACTCCACCTATTAGGTATTGGAAATGATATTGTTTAATACTTAGATACTGAACATATATTGCCTACAATACCTCATACTCTTGAACAATTAAGAGTTAAGCATGAGCATAACTGCATGATGATAGAACTTGCATCGTCACTCTCCAATGTTGAGTTTGAAGATGTCAAAACCTGCACCTCTACTAAGAAAATGTGGGATAAGTTGAAGCTTGTACATGGAGGAGATGCCAATGTACTAAGAGCAAAGGCAGAAAGCCTAAGACAGAGGTTTGATGACCTAAGGATGAAAGAAGGAGAAAACATCACTCAGTATAGTTGCAGAATCAAAGAGGTAGTCAATGCTATCCGAGGAGTTGGAGGTACACTTGAAGATGAGATAGTGGTAAGTAAAATCTTAAGAACCTTACTGCCTATATATGTTATTAGAGTTTCTATTATTCAAGAAATGAGAGCAGTTGCAAACAACACAATTACTCTAGATATTCTGATTGGTAGAATAATATCATTTGAGATGAAGAACTTTGATAATAGTGTCTTACCATTTGTAGAATTTGCATTCAAATCTTCTTTAAAGGTAAGTAATTCAAGTCATAGACATGCTATTAGAAATGATAGTGAAAGTGATAATGAAGAACAAGGACTTGATGAGATTGAAGCACTAATGGCAAGAAGATTGCAGAGAGGCAAAGGTAAATACAAAGGAAAATTACCACTTGTATGTTTCAATTGTAAATAAGTTGGACACTTTGTTGCAAGATGTCCAAATAAAAGAAAAGATGATAGAGGAAATGACAGACCATATTAGAAGAAGTTTTATAGAGGTGATAATAGGGATTAGCGAAGCAACCAACAATCTGACAAGAGAGATACCCGAGACTACAAGGACAAAGGGAAGAAAGCTTATTACCTAGCTGAGAACAGAGCTGATAACACTGACACTGAATCAGAAGAAGACATAGAGATGGTATTTGTAGCCATGAAGGATGATTCAGATGAAGATGAAGAAAGGTATGTAGAAACTGCAGTCATATCTAAAGTTAGTAAAAATGATGTCTGGATCATCAATGGTGGCTGCACTCACCATATGACCGGTGACAAACAAAAGTTTGAGACTTTTGAATACTATAATGGTGGTTCAGTAAGAATGGGTAATAATACACCTTGTCCAGTTGAAGGTAAAGGAACCATAATGTTGTATAACCTGATAAAATGTGAAAATTATTACTGGGTTAAAGGACTAAATTACAATTTATTAAGTGTTTCTCAGTTAAACAATTTAGGTCACTAAGTAGCATTTGAAAATAAGAAGGCAAAGATCTTCATGAATGAGGAAGGTTGATTGGTACCGGTGAGCAGATAAAAGGTAACCTTTTCTATCTTGATAACACTAACACCACTTGTTTGATGGCTAGAAATGAAGACATATGGTTGTGGCACAAAATATTGTGTCATGTGAACTTTGACAACATGATAAAGATAAGCAACAAAAGGAATGTCATAGGCTTACCGACAATGACTAAGCCTGAGCATATCATGTGCAAGAATTGTCAAAAAGGTAAGATGACAAAGTCTAGTTTCAAGAGCAAAACCCATACATCTAATGCAATTCTAGAATTAGTCCATACAGATCTATGTGGACCTATGAGGACAAAGAGCTACTATGGAGATAGGTATTTTATTCTTTTTGTTGATGATTAATCTAGAATGATGTTAGTTATGTTTTTAAAAGATAAATCATAAGTATTCAAGATGTTTAAATGGTACAAAGCAATGGTAGAAAAACAAAGTGAAAAGAAATTGAAATGCTTAAGGTCAGATAGAGGAGGGGAATTTAGTTCAGATGAATTCACTGACTATTGCAATGAGAATAGAATTAAAAGACAGGTTTATGCACCAAGGACACCATAGAAAAAAGGAATTGCTGAGAGGAGAAACAGATCAATTATTGACTTTGAAAGAACATTGATGATTGAGAAAATCATCACTCAAACTTTCTGGAGGGAAGCTGTCAGTACTGCTGTCTACACATTAAACAAAGTACAATAGAAGAAGGACACAAAGAAGACACCATATGAGCTTTGGTATGGTCATACACCCAATGTAATTTACTTCAGAATCTTTGGTAGTCAATGTTAGATTTTGAAGGATGATAGAAATGGAAAACTTGACTACAAAAGTGATGAAGGTATCTTTCTAGGGTACTCAACCAAAAGCAAGGATTATAAATGTCTTAACAAGTCATCTAACAAAATCATTGAAAGTGCAAATGTGAAAATAAATGAGTTTTCATAAAAGAATGATAAGGAAGGTAAAAAGGAACTAGAGGACTACAATAGGTTTTTTTATACAAAACTCGACACTCTACTTGAGCAACAGTGTGTCGCTCCCAAGCATCAAAACATTGCACCCGAGCATCAGGATGCAATTACCAAAAATCAGGATAATACTCAAGATGATGTTCCGAACAATGAAGATCATAATGAAGCTCAAGAAGCTGATCAGAATGATGACCATAGAGCTGAACCGAAACTTGCCAAGTATGTCAGAAGACATCATCCACAAGATCAAATCATAGGAGACAAGAAGGCTGGAACAAGAACAAGAAGTAAGTCACTGAACACAAGATGTTTACTTTTTTATTTTAAGCCTAAATCTGTTTACAATGCACTTGAAAATGAAGAATGGGTCAGTGCTATGAATGAAGAAATATAACAGATAGAGAATAATAGTACATGGACACTAGTACCGAGACCAGATGGCAAGAATGTCATCGGTACCAAATGGATATTCAGAAACAAGCTGAATGAGAATGGAGAAGTCACAAGAAACAAAACAAGATTAGTATGCAAGGGATATGCACAAGAAGAAGGTATTGATTATGGTGAAACCTTTGCACCCGTTGCTATACTAGGAGTCATAATCTTACTTGCTTATGTTGCATTTAAAGGATTCAAAGTATACCAGATGGATTTTAAATTTGCATTCCTAAATAGAATACTTGAAGAAGAGGTATACATTGAACAACCAGAAGGGTTTGTTAATCCAGACAAGAGAAACATGGTATGTAGACTACATAAAGCCTTGTATGGATTGAAATAAGCACCTAGAGCCTGGTATGAAAGACTTCACTCATATCTCATTAGCATAAAATTTGTTAGAACAAGTGAAAATAGCAATATGTACTTAAAATAAGACACCGACGGTAATATTCTGATTGCTAAAAATTTTTGTTGATGATATCATTTTTGGGGGAAATGAATTGTTATGAAAATCCTTTGATAATGAAATGAACAAGGAATTTGAAATTTCTATGTTTGGGGAGATCAAATTATTTCTTGGTCTACAGATTCTTCAACAAGATGCAGGCATTTATATCACTCAGACCAAAGACATCAAGGAAGTGCTAAAGATATTCAAGATGGAAGATTCCAAACTAGTTGGAACACCTATGGCTACTGGATGTAAGCTGACAAAAGAAGACAAGAAAAATGAGGTAAACCAAACCTTATATAGAACAATGATTGGCAAACTGATGTATGTTGTTCATACCAAACCAGATATTGCACATGTAGTGGGGATAGTTGCAAGATTCTCTGCTAACCCCAAAGAATCACATATGACTACTATCAAGAGGATTCTAAGATATCTAAAGAACACCAAGGACTATGGCTTATGGTACAAAAGAGAAGGAAAATTTGAGCTACAAGTCTATACTGGTGCTGATTGGGTTGGAAACATTGATAACTGAAAGAACACAACTGGAGGAGCATTCTTCATGGGTGAAAAACTTGTCACATGGATAAGTTAAGAAGTAAGGATGCATCTCTCAGTCTACTGCAGAAGCAGAATATGTGGATGTTGTTGCTAATTATTCAAATATTGCATGGATCAAACAATTGGTGGAAGGTATGAATATGAAGATTCTTGAACCAGTAATTATCTACTGTGATAATACCAGTGCAATTAACATTTCTAAGAATCCATTCATGCATGCTAAGACTAGACATATTGCTATCAAGTATCACTATTTGAGAGAACAAGTGCAAGCAAAGGAAGTGACACTGGAATATGTTCAATCAAAGGAACAGTTAGCTGACATATTCACCAAGCCATTACTGAAGGATACTTTTGAGTACCTAAGATATAGACTAGGGTTCCAACCCTTATCTATCGGTCAGTAAGTTGACTAGGAGGTTGCATCAATCTATACCAAATATAAAGATCAATCATGTTGATGCAAACACTGAAATGGACAACAAAAGATACATCTGTACAAAGCAAGGGACAATTCTACACTGAACACCAGAGACATTGCAATGCTGATGAATAAGGAAATTCAAGGAGTATATTATGTAAAAGGATGGAACATGATATTGATGAATATTTTTGGCATTTCTGTCAAAGGGAGAGATGATCACATTATCATACAAAGGGAGAGATGATTCCATGATAATATAAAATGGAGAGATATGATAAAAGGAGAGATAATAAAGGGAGAGATTATCCAAGGGAGAGAGTTCATACAAAGAGAAAGAATATTGTCAAAGGAAAAAGAGATTATCAAGAAGAGGAACAGTCAAGGCAGAGCATATATCAGAACAAAGATATCAGATGATACATCTATCTAGTGAAGGGATTGAAGATTGAAGACAAACCACTCTACAAGAAACAAATCTAAGCTATTTGAGCTTACCAAGAGCCATACATTTGTAATAGTTACATTAGGAAAGCTTGATGAAACTATATATTTTATATTATATTAGTGATAGTATAGTATGATAATGTAGTATGTTGCCATCAATGACAAAGGGAGATATTGATGACATGTAACTGATTGAATGTTTGAAGATGTTAAGTTGATCACCAAAAAGAAAAAAGATAATGCAAGACATTAAATCAGTTAATGGATTGTATTTTCATTGATGTCAACTTGATATAATCTAATCGATTATAATCAAAGTGTCAAAGACTTTAGAGAATTAGACAGATAAAGATTATGCTTTCTGTAATGCATAAAAGACAAGTATTCACAAAGTGACTACAAACATCGATGGTCAGTGGAACCTGACGAACAAAGATCACCGACAGTCAAGTCACAGTGATGCCTAAGCAAGAACATCGATGAGTAGAATCAAGCATGCCTGATGACCAGAAACATAGTGTAAACCGACGGAGAAGCCCGAGGAGAACTGGAGTATTGATCGATGTTATCAAAGAGTTAAAGCACCGATAATAACTTGAGTTTAGAAATGATAAAATATATAGCTGGCAAAGCTAAATATAGACTTAATTGATAGTTATCATTATTTTCATCAACAAGATAAGTCAGAGATAAGTAAATTATTTAAAGTTATTTTGTCCAGTTGGAAAGAAGATCTCTGCAAGATAAAATAGGAGTTTTTCTTTAAATCTAATTGGCTAAGATTGTGGATCATGCCAAGATCAAGAAAATCAAGAACCTAACAACGGTGATATCATGTCTATAAAGAGACAACTCAATTCATTATGAATTGTAGGGAGTAAATGAAAAAGAGGATGCTAAAGAGAAACTGATGAAGAGCAACTTCATATAGTGTTGATCAATCAAGCTAAGGAAAGAGCTAAATTTTTTTGTGGACACCGAGCAACAAAGCACAACATCACCGAGCAAAATCAAAGTGGAGCAAAGGTATAAATAAAGTTATATTGATCAAAATAGTTTTATGAGATTACAATAGATCTAAAAATCTACAAGTATAAGTTGTATATGTGAACAGATCATACTGTTTTAGTTTAACCATTGATTCAGGAAGTCTCTTAACCAAGTGGGATTTAAAGATCCTTTCTATATTGAGATATATCTAAAGGAGTATCAAAAAGTTTGATCATAAAGATAACATGAGATGTTAGATACCTATTGACAGGCCAAGTGAGTGTTTGATAAAGGAAGGTAGCATAGAGATGCCTAATATCAAGTGACAGACTAAACTTTTAAATCCTCTAACAAGGTCACACCTAATAGTGTCTTTGTAACCTTTAACAGGGTTGGCTCTTCACCGAGCTCACTTCAGAACAGTGAAAATTTTGGGTTACCGATCCCAAGTGGTTTTTCCCTTAACAGGGTTTCCACATTAAAAATCTACGTGTCAATGTGTTTATGAGTCATTACTTTAGTGTTTTCCATTACAAATAACTTTATTGGATTAATTGGTATAGTCTAGATAGTTTATTGTCTTTCGATAAATTAACAGACTACTTTTTGGTAAACTAACAGTAGAAGGTTTTACAAAGCATTCTTAGCAGTAGAAATTTGATAAAAGTATTTGGAGGCATTCATCTTACAGGATTGAAGATAACTAGAGGCTTAATATTGTGGTGCTAAGTTTTAAGGGTTGATTATTGGAATATTTTTGAGGCCACTAATTCACCCCCATGCTCTCAGTTATTACTAATAGACTATTTCCATACCTGAGCACAGTAATTATACCATCCACTTTAGGGTTAGTGATTAGGAGAGGGGTAATAAATTAAGGCTTAAGTATGTATTATAAATCAAAAATTATTTCTAAATATTATTTAAATGCATATTGAAATATGTTAATCATTGGGAATTTACATTCACCTAGTATGAAACATTACAAGTTTCCATCCCCAAGTGCAATTCAAAACCAAATTGGGAATTTTAGAACAAATTAAGTAAGGTCCCAAAAATGGACATTACACTAATCCTTGTGATATAATTAAATTATAATTAATAAAATCTAATCCTAGCCTAGAAACCCATCATGACACCCCTAAACCTACCCACTAATTAATCATGGATTAATTAGGCTAATTGTGTGATTCATACAACAATTAGTCTTTCCCTCCAATTTTAATGTAGCTCACACATGTGTGAGCACATTCCCAAATTCAACCACCAAAGCTTCCATAAACAACCATTTACTCTTCTCGCATATTTGTCTCACATTCCTCCTTGAGCCTTTCTCACACATGCATGAGACACCTTGATCCTATCACCACTTACACTTGTCTCCCACTTGGAAATTATTATTTATCCACCCAAGGTTGCTCACACATGTGCGAGAGACCTTGAGCATCTCACCCCTTACACTTGTCTTCCACTTAGTGTTTATTGTCTCTCCACCTAAGGTTACTCACACATGTGTGAGAAACATATCACCTCTCATGGCCAACTACCCTTACCTACTTGGATTCCACTTAGCATCCATCTCATGCATCTCATGTAATCCTATCCCTTCAATCTCATAAATCTAAACACAATAGATTCTACATTCAATGTAATCTACCTTCCTCACATGTTAAACATGAACTAAAGGAAATATGAATTCTTTCAAGTAAAAATTGATATTAAGTTTCTTGTAGTACCTTGTAAATCCCTTACTTGAAACTTTGAACTTAATTTTATCACATTCCTTGAAATCCAATCTTTGTATAAAAAAAACCAAAAAATATTTTTTCATGAATTCACATACTGAAAAGAAGAAACATGTTAAATATATGGAGTGTTTAGTGCATGATAAAAATGATTACCTTCAATACCCTTTCATGCTTATTATGTTTTCACCTATTGTAGGTCTTGCATACAGTTGAGTTCAATTAAAGTAGGTGAATATTGATATACCCTTGTAACATTTTCTAAATGCTCCAAAATATCAACCAAAGTTGTGAAACAATGAATATTTTTAGCAACATCCAACTCATATTGTATTACCTGATTCACCTTTAATTGGTAATTCAAACTACGAGGCATAAACTTGAACTTTGTGTGCTTTGTTAAATCAATATCAATAGGTATCTTGATACCAAATCAAAGTAAGAGGCAATATGAATAGTATATTGAAATATTCTCTCGACAAATAATTCTAGTAGCACATTTATGAAAAAATCTCCATTTTTATTTAATTGTAAATAAATGAAATATAAATTGAGGCTCACATGAAAAATAACATAGCTTGCATACTATTCAACACCAAACAATTTGCTTGCCAAATAACATCCCCTGTAATGACACACTCTTCTACAAATGACAATAATAAATAAGAAATGTTAAATTTAAAGCATAAACTCATTACCTCCATATTCCTATCCAAAATCTCAAGGGCTACATTCTCATACATTGCAAGAATATGGATGCTACATATCGTTGTTTCTCATAAGCTCATGATATATATGTCTTTACAAATATTTTATTCCTTATAAAATATAAACAAGATCCTCCCCTTTAGGATGCTATAACTTTGTATATATCCTTGTTCATGGAACCTCCATTTTTTGGGAAAATCCATATCCAAAATACGAAAGGACAAACAATCACAAAATCTTGAATATCAAAATGATGCCAAATTTGCTTACTAAGACCTTGCTTTGTGAAACTCAAATCAATCACCTCCTTTCATCTATCACTAAATTTTTCATCTTCAATAATCACACCTAAATCCCATGGATTATCCATTGAATAGACATTGTTCCTTCACCATGTAGTCGGTATGTATTAAAGACCTTATGTGAAATCAGTTCTAGTTGGAAGAAAGTTAATAAGGAATCCTTTTTGAAATTTAATCTTAAAAATAACTTGAATCCCATATATAAAAACATTTTGAAAATTGAAACAAGGAATGAACTTTTCTCATGTCATCACTTATTTTTTCAGGAAGAGACAATAAATCTAATATTTGTGAATCTTGAACACACCTTGAGCTACCAATTGAGAAATCACCCATTTCAACTTTGTCATACTTCTACTGTGATACTCTGGTGCTATAATTAATATGTTCTCTATTCTTTCCCATGAGAGATATTATTGAGATAAAGTCAACCTTTTCATCTTTGTGAATTCATGCTTCTAATTTATGGTTATCCTAAACAATATTCTTAACTTCCTTCCAAGAATCAACATGTTCTCCTTCTTAAACTTCTAAGATCTATTCATCTTCTTGATCCATATTTCCTTAAAAATTTATTTCCCCATCTTCGTCTTCATCAATGTTGGTTTGAAATAAACAATTTTTGGAAATTAGAATAAAATTTTCAGCCAAATAATTTTTACCTTCAACTTGATGGATACAAGTTGTATCTGCTCCCCCCTTGTTTAGCTCAAAGGTGTTCTAAATCTCAACTTTCATCTATTATTATTGATTTTTGATATTTGAAACCTATTTCATATTAAATCCTTCCTTTATTCCTCTCATGTAATACTCATCAAATGATACTTCAATTTTTCTCTTGAAAATGTACTCCTTAGAAGTTTTTAAAATCAATCCATTAAGCAAGTCCATCCATCATGAACATTGCACATTCATAAAAAGGTGAGGGATGCCTTTGATATTACACATATCATAAAATATTCATCAAACCATCCTAATATTCTAGAGGCTAAAACTTCAATTTACAAACTCCTCAAAAGGGATTTGAGGAACTCTCCTATGATCATCAACTCAACAACCTATAGACTGACAATATCTAAGATTTGATGCCATGAAAAAGCCCCCAATTATTTTAAGTAATTTAATCAATTTACAACATATGATATACAATGAATTTATCTATTCAATACAAACCCATAGATATTAACTTATCTAAGATAAACTAAAATTTAATCTTGGAAACATCAAGAATCATGTATATTGACTAACAAAAAAGACTCATAAGTTCACTCAAAATTTTACAAAACTCCTTGAAATAAATATAAAACGATTATTTAATATTTATTTAGAGAATATATATCATAAATAGTACATTAAATCTAGTACAATTTTGGTACAAATCTGGAAGCAAAATTGAAAGAAAAGTCACTCCAACCTTCACCAAATTTTAGGAGTAACTCACCAAAAATTTGTAAAGATAATATATAATGAAAATACATAAAACAAAATCAATCCCATGACCTCAAGGATTTCATAAACTTATATAAAATACTAAAGCTCTCTTAATACAAAATCACACACTAAACAATTGTTAACTAAAGAAACCCTAGCTAATCACCACAATAGTAACCTCTAAAATGAGATTATTCAATGATGATCCTTGAATCACATCTTAGATATTTTGGTAATCCTTCAAATCTTGTCCTTAGATCACCTAGAAACAATCAAAATATTACTCTATGGTATCCTACTCCACTAGTTTATGAACTATTACAGAAACAAGCATAAGCTCAACGGAATCTACAACAAGAATAATGACAAACTGAGCCAAAACCATGCATATATAAAACCACATCGAAACTCCTAATTTGGGTGATCAAATCCCATTCTTAGAAAAAAGGAAACTTGCATATCCTTTTTCCAAGTTTATCCTTACCTTTTGTACCATCCTAAAAAGTTAGCACCCATTATTAGTGGCTTTAGGACCTATTAGATCCCATTTTAGTGATTTCAAGATCCAAATGTCTTTATGCTTGATTTCCCACGTCTTTAATTTACTCTCCTCAAAACTTTTCACACTTCCCAAGACCCAGATCTACTTTGAAATTAACAATGTCAGCACTAGGTCAAACTAATGTGGCCTTGTCCTAGACAAGGTCAATCTAAGTCAGCCTTGTCCTAAGGCATTGAATTTAAGTGGGCTCTAGTCTCAATGTTGAGGTTTTTCTTCCTGATCTTTATTTGTGGTTGGCCCGACAATATTGAATCCTTAAATGAGTATAAAAGGACATCAAAGCCTCTAATTTTGACATCCATTACTATCTATTCTATGTGCAAGTAATCCATTATTATTGGTGATTTCAAGAGCAAGTGCAATCAAGATAATTGAGGATTTAGATTCAAGATTTGAAGGCAAGCATCCAATTCAAGGCCTCCAAGTTTCCATAAATTCAAGAAAATACAACCTTCTCTCATTGATGCAAATTTCTCTCCCATGATGGCCAAGTAGATGAATTCTCAAGCAAGCAAGAAGACCCATTCCTCTTCTCCATTCAAGATTTCAAGCATACACTCATTCAACATCTAGGATTGACAAGTGTAGATCCATACATTTGTGAAGGCATCCTTGATTCTACAACACATTCCAAACATACATTTCAAGCATCTTCATGGATTTGATTGATTTCTACATCCATCCATGAGGGTTTTTTGTGAAAGGTAAATTTGACATTTATCTTTTTTACATTACTTTCCTTATACAATTTCTATTTCATTTCAAGGTTGATTCCTCTAAAGGGGCTTGATCAAGGCGAGACCCTTACCACAAACTTTTCCTCTTCTTCTTGTGTGCAGGAACATATTTTCAGAGTTTTAGATCTAAATTTTAGGAGTTACAAAATTAGTGATTGATCCTTCACAGATTTCATCATATTCAAAATCTCCCAGACAAGGTCAACTTTTCTAGATAAGGTTGACTTTGTTCGACATAGTCCTTTGGATTTAGAATTTTCACAATCAGAAATTACAAGTGTCAGAGTGCTAGATCCAGGATATTTATGATTCTGACATCTCAGTGACACTCAAAACTAGATATGAAGTTCACTCCTCTTCTCCTAGCTTCAAGGCAAGTCCATTCTTCCTCTTTTCATCTTGCACTTACTTTTATACATCAGATATGATATTATATCATGTTAGTTGTCATTTCATTTATCATAGTATCAATTCATTTCTTACATTTGCATATCATTTTTATATATCATATACATCTTAATATTAAAGGAACCCATCCCCAAATCACACTCAACCCTCAAATCTAGATCTTGCATTAGCACTCCATCCTTTTGGATTGTTCTAGTCTGATTTGGGTTTGAGGGTGAGCCTTTGGGGGTGTTCCTAATGTTTCATATCGCCTCCATCCATTTGATTTGGTGAGTGATCTTCCTCTATAGCATTGCTCACCATTTCATATGATACACCTTCATAAACATTTAACGAGTTGCGAACTTTATCAAAATTTCCAATTACCACTAAAGCTAACAAATAGTCCATGTGAAGTTTCCAAAATCCCCACACCAAAAGGAGGAAAAATATTGAAATTTGAATATATTTTGTATTCAAATAAATTATAATCTCAACACAATCTTTCATTTACTCTCCTCAAAACTTTTCACACTTCCCAAGACCCTGTCTACTTTGAAATTAACAATGTTAGGACTAGGTCAAACTAATTTAGCCTTGTCCTAGACAAGGTCGATCCAAGTCAGACTTGTCCCAAGGCATTGGATTTAAGTGGGCTCCAGTACCAATGTTGAGGTTTTTCTTCATGATCTTTATCTGTGGTTGGCCCGACAATATTGAATCCTTAAATGAGTATAAATGGACATCAAAGCCTCTAATTTTGACATCCATTACTATCTATTCTATGTGAAAGTAATCCATTATTATTGGCCATTTCAAGAGCAAGTGAAATCAAAATAATTGAGGATTTGGATTCAAGATTTGAAGGCAAGCATCCAATTCAAGGCCTCCAAGTTTCCATAAATTTAAGAAAAGACAACCTTCTCTCATTGATGCAAATTTCTCTCCCATGATTGCCAAGTAGACGAGTTCTCAAGCAAGTAAGAAGATCCATTCCTCTTCTCCATTCAAGATTTCAAGCATACTCTATTTCAACATCTAGGATTGACAAGTGTATATCCATACATTTGTGAAGGCATCCTTGATTCTACAACACATTCCAAACATACATTTCAAGCATCTTCGTGGATTTGATTGATTTCGACATCCATCCATGAGGGTTTTTTGTGAAAGGTAAATTTGACATTTATCTTGTTTACATTACTTTCCTTATGCAATTTCTATTTCATTTCAAGGTTGATTCCTCTAAAGGGTCTTGATCAAGGCAAGACTCTTCCCACAAAATTTTCCCCTTCTTCTTGTGTGTAGGAATAGGTTTTCAGAGTTTCAGATCTGAATTTCAGGAGTTACAAAATTAGTGACATATCCTTCACAGATTTCATCATATTCAAAATCTCCCGGACAAGGTCAACTTTTCTAGATAAGGTTGACTTTATTCGACATAGTCCTTTGGATTCATAATTTGCACAGTTAGAAGTTACGAGTGTCAGAGTGCTAGATACAAAAATTTTATGATTCTGACATCTCAGTGACACTCAAAACCAGATATGAAGTTCACTCCTCTTCTCCTAGCTTCAAGGTGAGTCCATTCTTCCTCTTTTCATCTTGCACTTACTTTTATACATTAGATCTGATATCATATCATGTTAGTTGTCATTTCATTTATCATAGTATCAATTCCTTTCTTACATTTGCATATCATTTTTACATATCATATACATCTTAATACTAAAGGAACCCATCCCCAAATCACACTCAACCCTCAAATCTATATCTCGCATTAGCACTCCATCCTTTTGGGTTGTTCTAGTATGATTTGGGTTTGAGGGTGATCCTAATGTTTCATACCCCCTCCATCCATTTGATTTGGTGAGTGATCTTACCCTATATAATTGCTCACCATTTCATATGATACACCTTCACAAACATTTAACGAGTTGCCAACTTTATCAAAATTGCCAATTACCACTAAAGCTAACAAATAGTCCATGTGAAGTTTCCAAAATCCCCACACCAAAAGGAGGAAAAATATTGAAATTTGAATATATTTTGTATTTAAATAAATTATAATCTCAACAAAATCCTCGAATTTATTACTTATTTCCAAACTGTCAAATAATCCTAATTTGCTAATTTTGGATTGTCGAATTACTACTTTTAGTAAGTTGCTATTTTAGACAATTTTAAAAAGGGACATAACAATACATACAATAATATTATAAAAGTATTTGAATGGATATATATTTTTTATGTAATTTTTATAAGTATTTTATTTAAATTAATTTTTATCGTATAATATGTTGTTGGGTTAATTCATGATCACTTGACCCTATGTGCATGCACTTCATGTGTTTGGATCAAAATATATTTAATAAACAATATTTTAGGCCTATATCTCTTTGATAAAATATGTTATATGTTATTCTCTTCTATTTTATAATATTAGGTACATATAAGAGTATATAGAAACATTCTACAAATGTCATTTCTTCTTACACTTACATGTAGGAGTATATAGAAGCATTCTACAAATACTATCTCTTCATAAGTGTAATAGAGAAAATTACAAGTAGATAATAGGGAGGGTGGGAGGGAGGCTCATTGATAATTTATGAAGATGATATAAGATTTTCTTCTGCTAATTATTTTGTCGTTAAAGATTATCTTTTTATGGTTTCTTATATTTTTGAGGAAACCTTATCTATTTTTTTTAGAAAAATAAATATATGTTATGTTAATAATTTCTCTCAAAGTAGCTAACATCTTTGAGTTGATTCAATTCTAAATATACATCTCTCTTTATCAAATATTATAAAATTTAGTGAGGGCTTCACCATCATTGATTCCAATGAAGATCTCCTCTTTAGAGTGAACACATATGCACTCACTTCCAATCACCTTATTCTCATGGATGTCAAAGGTAATATACTTCCTATGAAGATAAGTTGGGTGGTCAAAACCCCTCTTTATTGTTATGAAGTATTTATTTTACCAACAAAAGAGTGCCTCCCTAGATTATTTATTTTTCTTTTTTAAATTATGTTTGCAAGAAAAAAATGTATAGGTGGAATGTAAGTGTGGAGAATGAAGGACAGTGCTTGATATATTTATTTTTAATTTATATATCGATTAAACTTTAATCAATCTTTCATGATGGATTTGATTATCACACTTTAACAAATTTCCTTTCCTTGTGTGAGATGATCACACAGAGGACAAGATAATCTCACCACCCTCCTCTACTCTCAAATGCCAAAAGAACGAGACATTTTTCTTTACATTTTTTGTATTTGTGCCAAGTATAACAACTGTTCAATTTTGGTAATAATCACCAATAATTTGAGTGATATTATATTATTTCATTCTTAACTTTAATGTTCTTTAAAAATATTGAATGAGAATATATAAGTTTTTTTTGTTAGTTTATGACATTAAGATTGAAATACACTTTTTTTGGGATGTTTGTTCTATTTAATAATTTTATGTCATTGTATCAGTCATGATACACACATAGTAGATTACATACATAAGTTTTGTATATAAAATATTCCATCACCCTACACTCTATTTAAAAATCATACTATTCAACAATAACAAACTATGATAATTTTATACTTTATCCCTACCAAAAAGTGAAGTTAAACTCATTTCTTTCTCAAATATTGAAGGAATTAGATTTCACTAAAGAAGCTCAAAATATTAAATTGTAGAAAGGTATAAGCTCATTACCAAAAGCTTGAAGTGTATGTACAACATAGCCATTTTAGACTTTTTACATGGATTTTAATTTTAATTTCTTTTATGCTACTTTGCTATAAGCATTATATTTGTTTCCACGGGGAATTATGACTATAGTGATGAGAAGATTGGACAATCATTTAAACTTAGAAATTAACTTTGATTTGTCAAATTTCTACAAATTAACCACTTGCCCTTTCATGATGGAAGCTTTCAAATCCTATCAAAAAGTGTAATTCAGTTTTAACCTAAGACATATTCATGTTGTGATAAACTATGATGCTAAATCTAAAATTTCAAACATGATATAATAACAGAGATCGATGAGTAAGATTAACAACGCTTTATAATCTATATCCCTTAACTAAATTGTCAAGAATCTCAAATGTGTCTAGTCGATGATTAAGAGAAGACATCATAATAATTAATAATTATATTTGGGATATGAAGAGACACAAGTTATAATAACAAAGAAAGCAATTGACATGAAAACAATAATTAGTTGGAAAGATTATTATGATAATAGCGATAAAGGTATAACTGATAAAGCAATGATGACAACCCACTACAATTACCGTAAGGTGATCAGGCATACACATGTAGACTCTAATTAAGTTAAAACAATTGATAATGAAGAAGTGTGGTCTACTTGAGACATGGGATTTCAAACAATACAACTCGTCAATCTTGTGAGATATTTAATGAGCATCAAATCCATCCTTTTAACATAGATTTAGGAGAGAAAAAATTAATATAAATGTATTTTTGCAAACTCGAGTAAGAGTAGATATATTATATCAAAGGAAAAGTCATGAAATACATTGGACCATCATCATTGATATTTCATATATTTAATATCTCCTCCCGCAAGGATAAAATATATGAAGATACAATATGTGATGACATGTAACTAATTGAATGTTTGATAATGTTAAGTTGAAGATGATGCAAGACATTAAATCAGTTAATGGTTTGTATTGTCATTGATGTCAACTTTATTTCATCTGTATGGTCATGTACATAATGCCAAAGACTTCAAAGAATCAATGGAACAAAGGTTATGCTTTTAACAATGCATAAAAGTCAAGTATTCACTAAGTGACAGACAACACCGATGGAGTGCACACCATTGGTAAAGGCAAAGAACAAATGTCACAGTGATACCCGATGAGCAGAAGACAGTGTTGCTCGATGAAGAAATATCACATGATGCCCGACGAGCTAAAAATAGAGTTGCCCGATGAGCAAAATCCAATGATGCCCGATGGACGGAGATCCCGAAGCTGACTGGAGTCACATTGATGGAACTGGCAGTTATCACTGATGACTAACTGTAGAGTTGACTGACATAACAGAGAGTTTAGAAAATGACAAAATATCTAGCTGGCAGAGCTAAAGGATAGACTTAACTGGTTGTTTTATTTGACCAAAGTTAAGTACTTGATTTAAAGAAGATTTGTATAGTTGGCAAGAAGATAACTATGAGATAAATCGGGAGTTAAAGCTTTAAATCAAATTGGCTGGATTGTTGTTCACACCAAGAATCAAGAATTAAGAAATAATAAATATCATGTCTATATAAGAGACAAGCATAATTCATTTTTGTAATCAATATGCATAGAGGGGAGTGAATAGAAAGAGGATGCTGAAGAGAAACTGATGAAGAGGAACTTCATACAGTCCTGATCAATCAAGCTGAGGGAGAGCTAAAGAATTCTGCAGACACCAATGAACAGTGAAGCACAACATCACAGAGCAGAAAGTGTGGAGCACAAAGAATTGAATTGATACATTGATCAGAGAGGTATTGTACTTAAATAGATCTGAAAATCTGCAATTCTAGTTGCATTAGAAACAGGTCATTGTGTTTCAGTTTAACCATTAAAGAATTAAGTCTCTTAACAGAGCAGGACTTAGCAGTCTTCTATAATTGAGGTATATCCTTACAGATTGCCCAAAAGATTGTCATGAAGATATCATTGAGTGCCCGATACCGACACACAGTCTAAGAAGGATGCTGATGCAGTTAGGTAGCACCGGATATGCCAGATACCTATTGTGCCCAGAGAGGTTGATCAATATTGGTAGCATATACATGCCATATATCAAGTGACATTCTATTATTAAAATCCTCTAACAAGGTCACACCTAACAGTGTGTTTGTAACCTTTAATAGGGTTGGCTCCTAACATGGCTCACTTCAGAAGAGTGAAAATTTGGGGTACCGGTCCCAGTAGTTTTTCCCTTAACAGGGTTTCCATGTTAAAATTCATGTGTTATGTGTGTATGGTTTATTACTTAATTGTGTTGTCCCTAATTTTGCATTCCCCAAAATTGGGGCAACCCTACGCAATTCTTAGTTGATTGCCAGGAGTTTTTCTCTAAGCGTGTTGATGTTATGGAAGGGATATTGTTCAAATGGAATCAGTCATCCCTTGATTCTAATGGTTCTGTTC
>MU224219.1:946706-957514 GCA_018584345.1 Thuja plicata
TTATTATTTTTGTTTGAGAAAATTGAATTTATTCATTACCAAAATTAGTATAGACCAATCAAATCAAAGAAAAATAAGATTTAAATAATCAAAGAAAATGAAAAATAGATATAAACTATAGAAGTTGTATTTAATTTTTTAAATTCTACAATATGATTGGTTAAACTAATTAGAAAATTAAACTGAATGAATGCAATAGTTATCCTACCAAAGACAGGAACTAAAAATTAATTGGGTCCAATTGCTACTTATAAAGATCAGCTTAGCAAAAACGGCCTCTTAAATTGTCTTTGGCCCGTAAAAGTTGAAATACGACCGTTCCTTTCTCTATTCGCGTTGAGGACAGCGGCAAGCACCCGAGAATACGAGCAGTGTATAATAGCACCGATTAGTACTGGCCTACGAAGGGAGAGTGTGGGGTTTTATCCGCGGGGACAGAGCTGGAAAGTGGGAGAAGGGTGCAGACTTGGACGCTTTTATATCTCACGCAAAGAAGGAGAGTGTGGGGTTTTATCCGCGTGGCCAGAGCTGGAAAGTGGGAGAAGGGTGCAGACTTGGACGCTTTTATATCTCATGCAAAGACTTCTGAAGCTCTTCTACCTTAAGAAGAATAGGTGAATCCCAATTAGCCAACTGCTTGGCGTGACTGGTGTACTTTGCCGCTTCTAGCGCAGTAATTTGTCTCTCATTTCTGCGGTAATATGCGGAGTCTTGTCACGATTCAGTTTTGTTGTTTCTAACGAAAATGCTGAGGCCTGGATTGCATTTATCTTCAAAATGTCAGTTGTTGCCCTGCTTTCACTACACACAGCGTGATCGGAACTGTGCGAATGTTCATATAGCTTGCTCTTGAACAGAGTGCGTGAAGAAGAGAATCTAAGCGAAGGTAAAAGGGGGCAAAATGGGGGAGGGGAGCTCGTACGAGTCGCTGATGGAAAAATTGAAGAGTGGTCAGGCGGGGATGCAACGCTTTGCAGTGATTGGAATCGCGGAGAAGGTGAAGAGGGGTGAGGTGGGCGGGGAGGCTCTCTTTCTCTGCCTCCGCTATTCAGATGCACCAGTGATAGACCAGACAGTGCGCGAGCTCATATGTCTCGTAGAAGAAGAGAAAGGCAAGGTGGAGCCTCCCGAGGCTTTCCGCGAGCTTCAGGCGGCGCTCGAGGGCTCGCCTTCTCATTCTGTCGAGACCATCACTAAAGCAATCGGATATCTCTCTCGACTTCTCTTTAAACGCTCTTCTCCACATATATCTACTATATTTTCACCTCACAACAATCCTTTCATCAAGGTAACCTAACTTGGAAACCGCAAGGCCTAAGCCTGATATTTCTGAAGCAGGATTTTTTTTGTTGGAAATGCTTCATAATCATAATTATTAATGAAATGAGGAAAAAAATCAATGCTACACCTGAAATATATCTTTTTGAAATCTGAATTTCTGATAAGCACCGAAGCCTTTGAAACAAAATAGAGCAAATACTGACATTCATAGTGCCGGGAATCCAAAGCATGAGTGTGAATAAGCGGAACTGTTAAACTTTGGACAAGGAAAATGTCATTTGGGGGCAGTAGTCTTATCAATGATTGGTTGAATTAGTAAAGTCATTTTCTGGAAGAAAACGCACGAAAACATATATATTCCGAAATCTCCTTTGCTATCGTGCCTTTGATCAAATTTTCGTTTTTTAACTTTATCATAGCACCTGATTGCAAGAAAGCAAGAAAATTACAGAAGAAGCATCTAAAACTGTATCAATACAACTTCATCTCCCATTACCTAGGTTGCGTTAACTATCTCAATTTTTTATAACATTCTTTGATAGTTGTATATTGTAAAGAGTTACGTCTACAATGATTGCCACCGCCAGTATTATAAATTGTCTCCTTTTAATGGACATAGAATTTAATTGTCAACATGCTGCGGGAAACACCTTGTTTGGGTGGTGCCCTGCGTACTATGCAACGGGCCTCTGGGTGGTCGAACTCTAGGTAGCGGATGAGGCGACATTAAATCTTCCAAAAACATGACAGAGCAACCACACCAGAGTAAAGTATTCTTAAAGCAGACAAAGTCCATTATATGCAACCATTGTGCCAAGGTATGTTATCATCATGCTAAACAATCTTGGTTTGGATGAGAATGATATAATCGCTAAGATCTATATGAAAGTCTATTTAACACTTCAAATGGACAATGTTTGCCTCATTGATTCAGGGATTTCAAGCATATAGCAAATCACAAGATCTGGTTTTAATGGTAATTGCTGCAATAGAACTTTTAGTGTTGGAAAATGCAATGTGATCATGGACTTAACTGGTTATCGTAAATGGATGATTACAAACATGATGTGTATTTACATTTGAAAATAATTTTCATCTACTAACTTTGATGGCTAGAAAGGGTTACAATCGGTATTTAAGAAATACATCCTGTTATAAGGAAAGATGGGATGTAATTGGGCAGGGTATTCAGGAAAAAGGATTTCACAATTTTCAAATTTTATATGATACAACTAATACGGTCCTTTGGCCTACGCAAATCTTGAACTTTATAGCAAACTGAATTTGTTGCACGAGTAAACCTTTGACAACTAATTTTTTATTATTTAAAACATGTTCACTTGAGAAGCAGCATGTTCACAGCAACTTGTGTTTGACCATTTGAACAACTTCACTTGCATGGGCTTAGTAGATCATTTTATTTGTTGATAATATCAGGAGAAAGATTCCAATCTATCTTCATAAACATAAGGCAGAGGCATTCAATTTAAAGAGTTAAAAACCAAAGCTGAAATTTAAATTCAAAACATAGAGAAGTGACAGTGATGGTCAATTTAAGTACAACAAATCTATCAAACAATACAAAGGTGTTGACATTAAAAGTCTTCTATACACTGCTTTAAAAACCATAGCTAAAGACTCAGACATTTCTATTGCTGCGAGGATTGGAGAAAAACAGAAAGTTGAAGTCTTGCAGGTTTACTTTTAACTCTAACCTGTTAAATATTTGGTGAAAGTATAGTGTCTCAGTAACCTTATTTAGAGGCAAGAACAAGTGATTTAGGTAAAGGAACACATCCTTTTAATCTGAAAGAAAGCTTACAATATAGGGCAACAGTGAAAGCTGAAGAAGGGAGTGAGCATTATATGAAAATAATAAAATACACATTATTTTCTTTATAACTTGTTTTTGGCTATAAGTTAATTTTGTGTCAGTTGTTTTCATGCTAATAAGCATTGGGTCTTTTGCTACATTCTGACATTTTTTTGTTGAATTTTTAACCTGCATGAAAACAGGTCTTTGTGTCTCGGGTTGAAGCTCATACCGAGCTCTTGCAGCAGGTGATCTTATTTGTGACAGAAGTCACATTCACAAGCTATGCTGATTTTGCCATTTTTTTAAGGCCTCTGTTGACTTATACCGCAATGCAAATCACAACATCGACTCGTCATACTTTCTTTTTCCAATGCCTTCATTCTCATTTGGCATCATTATCCTGTGCTCATCTATCTCAAGGGCTGTCCATTTTCAGGATTCTGGTAGAGTGTATACAATATTATCCCCGAGAAAGCACAGAAGTAAGTGATAATAAGTTTCATCATAGTTATTGTCATGCAATGCTATTTTTTGTTCGCTTTTGTTTATTTTTGATGTGATGAATTATTAATGAACTTTTGGGTTTGATTTTATGTGTTTTGGGCAAAACTTCATTTCATTCTGTGTAAAGAAGATATCCCATAGCTAGTGTTAGAGGACATTCCTTTAAAGCAGTGTATTCATCTAAAATAAGGATATATGCTTAGACATGATACCCACTTTTAATGTCTAGGCAACACTGTTGCTACCATTTGAAGAATGCCAATAGAAATATGAAAACATGGAGTTGCCATTGATACAAAATTATGATTATTGCCTTTCTATCGATCACTTACAGCTATTAATATATTCCATTAAAAGCGACAAGCTGTTATCATCATCTTTGATTATTTGTTTCTAATGATGTTTTTCTTTGGCTGGCAATATTTTACTTATCATCTGAGCTGTCACTGTCAGTTCATTGGGTTTGATCATATGTTTCCCGACCATATCAACGATAAATTTTGTATCAGGAAAAGTTGGAAATAGAAGAACTGAAATGCAAGACAAAGTAGTAAGAGGAAAGTTGTAGATGCTATTGACATGGTCATGATTATTAGCAGAAGCATAAAACAGAGAATTCTGCCAGGAAAAGAGGAAGTCCGAAAGATATATGAAACAAAACATACATATCTCGTATATGAGCAGAAATTAACAAATGTTTAAACTATTTTTTTGTTAAGTACATGAAAAGTTAAAGAGTAGCGATTAAGACATCTTGAATATAATTGGGCAATTTATCAGAGCCATATGTGACCTTTCCTAATAGAAGGAAATTCTCCGGAGCTCATTTCAGGAACTTAAATACTCAAGAAGCTACTAATGGTTGTTATACATCTTAAGATCACCAAATAAGAAAGCTTCATCCACTTACAGTGAAGTATTAATTACTAGAAAAGATAATCTGCTTTTGCGCCAGTTTGGTAGCTTTGATGGACGCTACACCTTGATTAATTTCTTGCATCTACTTACAGATTTCAAAGTAAAGTAGAAACTATCTTATGAGTTACTAAAAAACCAAATTGGCTAGGAAACTCATTAAAGATGCATTTTGGAAGAGAACGGGTTCATTTGCTATTCCTTGAGTCCTTCCTATGCTATCTTGCTTTTATCTTGCTTTTTTAAAATGTATATTCAATGTTAACATTGCTTTTGAAAAGTAGAAATTGTCTTTTGAGTTACCAAAAATGCAAATTGGCTAGGAAACTCATGAAAGATACTTTTTGGAAGAGAATGGGCTCATTTACTACTCCTTGAGTCCTTCCTATGCCATCTTGCTTTTATAAAAAGTACATTTAATATAAGACTACAGCATAATTGATTTCTTGCATCTACTTACAGATTTCAAAGTATTAGAAACTAGCTTTTGAGTTTCCAAAAAAACAAATTGACTAGGAAACTCATTAAAGATACTAAATTAATTTATTTATTTGTCTCAAGGTAAAGTGTGTGCATATACTCTTACTATTTCTTTAACTTTACTTGTTCAATTGTGTTTAGGAAATTTGGGTAACTACAGCTTTGGCTGAAGAACTTGTGGATGCACTTAAAATCATCATGGATAGATCTATTGGAAAGGTATGTTATCCAAGGTTGCACAAGTTTTTATGCCAATTGCTGTCATAGCCTTGCACAAGAAAATGTTTTTAAAACACTGATAAGTAAGAAAGTTGTTGTGTTTCAAAGTGGCTATTAAATGAGTTAGTAGAAAGCATAATGAGTTTATCGATACTTGCCAGTTTTCATTTCAGAATGACTATATGAAATAGTTGAGTAGAAAACTTCGAGTTAATTAATACATTCTGATTTTCTGGACTGCTTGGTGTGTATATGGTATATGGACAGTAAACAGTGTATATATGATTCTGGAAATGTTTCACAATTGTTTGAAAGAGTCAGTAATCTGTATCCTTGCCAGAAGACTCTACAACCCTCTTTTAAGCTGGCAATTCTTGAGGCACTTTTCTGAACTAATCCTTGCAAAATTTAATCCTAACATCAATATCACTTATTGCTGCTTCATATTCAGAGACTATCTCACTATTCTTCCTTTCATTTTCAAATTAGGAGTTCTAAATAGAATCTTTTTTTTTGGGATTACTTGTCTTAACAGCTGAAAGTTACTATCATACTATTTCTTCTATTATTGAGGAGCCAACATACAACTTGAGAGATGTTAATTAGGTCCAGTTCTCTCTATAATTTTTCATGCTAGGATAATACCACTTATGTATCATACATGAATGAGTGAGATGTAGTGAAGGCTGCAAAGGATCTATTATTCAGATTCCCTTCTTTACCTTGCCAAATGATAATATTAATTAGTACACACCCAATACTTGGTCTAACTGATTATGTTACAGAAGGCCAGATATATGTTGATAGGAAACTTCATAATCGACAGATTTACACACCAATTAATATCCTTCCATCCCTATCACATTTGAATAAGACAAAGCCAACTTAGCAATAAAACCAAAAGACAAGTTAGTTGTAGCCTTTTATCCTAGCTTAAGAAAACAAAAAGATAATGGAGATCACCATTGTGCAAATTTGATTAATTACCAGAAATATCATTTGGAATTAGTTTAATTTTCTACAAATATATCATTCTATAGAAATTAAAGAATAAACTTGATTAGGTACTATGAAATATTCTCCCCATGATATTAAAATTTATAAACGAGATATTACAATGGAGGAGGTCAAAATATGGAAACTTCATTGGCTCCCATTAGGGCTTTGATGGAAGCATAAAGGGGTTTGGATAATTTTTGATGGATGAAAGGATGCTAGAGATCGATTGTTGAACAATGTAATGTGATGTGCCATAAAGGGGCAATTTTTTTGAAATTTGTGGATTGTGAGAAATAGGTGAAGGATGCATATCTATTGTTGACATCATATGATAGTACATTGAGGAAGTAGGTTCTCAAAATCTTATCCAAGTCAAAATGAACAAAACAAATAATTAATTCTAGAGCAGCTCAAGTTTTTATTTTTTAGTTATTGATTTCCAATTTGTCCACATCACAAGTGTCTTGAGATGACTTGTGAAGACGTGGGAGGTGCTTTCTAGCATAGTTTGAAAACTCAGACTTAGACTTGACTTGGCAGCCCAAAATTTTGACTTGGACTTAAGACTTGGCATGGACTCAACAAAGAAAACCTTATAGTTACACACAAAAAAGAAATCAATGCATTTTGACAACATTAATATTTACACCAATAATGTTAACCTATTTAATACACAAAGCATACGAGAATATAACTTACAACACATTATATCAGTGTCACATGTAGTTTCCAAAAAGATAGAGCATGTATTCCATTCCAATGATATGCAAATAATTACAATCAATCAAGAGACTATGATGTCCCGACTACAACCAACAACAAATAAATAATGTATTAGGTTGGTTAAGACTACCAACTACCAGTAACTATTAAATACCAAAAATACATAGTCGAGAACTAATCTCTTCCATTACAAAATATAACAATGTTTATTTAGTTGACTATATAAAAAAAGAAGAGCTGCCTTTCAAATGACCGAGACAACGAGAAATTGAACACCCCAAAATTGAAGACATATTTAGTGAGGGGTGAGAAGATGTCCCTAGATGTATGGAGGACGTCTAGGTAGAAGCTTGAGAGGGTTGTTGTAGACACTAGAGGCGTTGATTGGTTACTAGCTCTTGCTCTTGAGCCGCCTTCACCATTTAGATAGCCTCCATACATTTCTTAGTTTTCTCTAGCTCTTGGTCCGCGTCAACAACTTGCTACCCCTCTCCGCAAGTTTCCGACCTTGTTAACCAATTAGGTTATCCTTCTTCGCCAATTTAGTGGTCACCTCTATCAATTTCTGATTCTTTCTGCTAGTTGAGTCTCCTTCTCAATTCCTATTCTCTCCAAAGGTAGAACCCGATTGTGCTCTTGAGCCAATTGCTCTTGTGACTTTTGGATTTGCACGACCAACTCCTTCCTCGTCTCTTGGGCCTGTGAAGGCCCCTATCACGTGACAGAGTGACTTCCTCCATTGAAGCCTCATGCCTACAGTGTCAGAGAAGCAAATCCATGAAGCATAGCTCCATGCCATGGAATGCTCTCAATATCCTACAATGTTGGCCCCCAACTATTGGTCGTGCAGGATGCCAAGCATCTAACATCTCCCGTGTCTCCACATGAGGCCATCCTCGAGAAATGAAGCTCCGAAAAATCTCCCCTTGGCATTCTATCTTCATGAAGCAGGAATGTGCTTTGTTGCCTATGTTATGAGGGATCATGACCAATGTCAAGGTCCTGCATAATGCCACCTATTGTGTCCATGAAGGTAGCCATCTCCCTCAGTTGGTACATGTACAGTTGAATTGTGCCTATAGGATCATTGGGGTTGGGTTTGCCCAACCATAAAGTAACTTTGTTTGAGTCATTGGATGAGGAATCCTCTTCCCTTTTAGATGTGTCTGGTGCTTGTGTAGCCTCAACAAGCACCTTTGGGGCCGTAGGTGCAATTGGCTCTGCTACAGACTGTGCCACTGTCTGAGCAGGTGTCAGCTCTGGAAGTGGAGGCACTGTTTGCTCATCCCGCTGAGTGTCTACCATCAAAGCAATTACTATCTCCTCCATCCTTGCATTCTCTTCCCTCCCAATAGTTTTGGAAAGTAGGTTGGGGACTCCACTGGAGGGGCATTTGGCATTACCCCCATCATGCCCAACCAAGTATCAATTGTCTGCTTCACCTCTTCTCCTGGAAGCGTACCTTCGACCAAGAGTGTAGCATGAACTGCAGGTGTTACTAGTGTGCTCACTATGCTCACCACTTGAAGTGCAAGTGCTAGAGGTGGAGGTGGTTGTGGTGCTGCCATTGATGAAACCATGGATGGTGGTATTGGTATTGAAGGTGCCAGAATAGGCACTGCTGGAAGGGGTGTATCCTCCATTGGAAAGGGCTCCACGTCGTCCTCTAAACATGCCTTTACAGTCAACGAGATCCCTTCTCCAGTCTCACTCGAGACAAAAGACAACTCGATCCCCTCTCCTTCACCACTACTCTTTGAGTCCTATTGCTTCCTCTTCTTTTGCACTAGCTACACTGGCCTTAAGGCACTCAACTATACACCCAAGTGGGCCTAGTAGAAGACAGTGGGCCATGAATCATCCAATTGGCTAGCAGGATGCTGTTTCCCCCACTTGTCTAGTGTACTTGAGTGTGCATTGCATCAAGGAAGAGGCCAATTGCATGTTGCACCATGTAGAAAGCCTTGTGCTATAAGCACAAAAACTCTTAGATCTTCTCAGAGCGTAAGTATGCCCAATTGTAAACCCTCCCGAGACTTAGCCTTATCACGAGGTCGATAGTTTAGATTGCGATGTCAGAGGCCCTACCTACTTTTTTAATTTTGCTCTTGATCAGGTCCAATACACATTGCCACTCATTAGCAATAAAGTTATTTTTGAGCCCCCTGACTATTATTACTATTCCAAATACTATCCTTTTCTTCCTTCATCAAGTTGGGACAAAACACTCACTTCATGAGAGCATCTTTGCGCTGCCATGTAATTTCTCTTCTTGTCTTAGCAGTGGCAGGTCCTCTCGAGGGTATCCCAAAATCCCTTGCAAATTCTATAGGCCAAAAAGAGATAGTAGCGTCACAACCCTTGTACTATATGCCCGACTTGTGGGTGTGTCAGTTTTAATGGATCACCATTGCCCTCAAGTATTGCTTGAGCTCCCAAACATTGAAAAATGGTAGCTTCATAGCTTTGTCCACCTATACTTGTGTGAGTGCCACCTTCATGGGATTGCGGTTTTCCTTGTCTTGCCAACATGTCCAACACTTAGTGCCATTTAAGCTCTCCAAGTGATAGCGTCAATAGTAACTGTGTCATCTCCAATTGTCTTCCCTCCATAATGATTGTGGGGTCTATATTGTTTGCTCTTGCTACTACTTGTGGTCATGGCTATAACTTGCAATCATGAGCAACCCTTCTGCAATATATAACTCCTGCTTGAACCTTTACAATAATTGTCTTGTAGCCGTACTAGTTTATTCTAGAATTGGGTACCAGTTTTTTGCTGAGGTGATGTACTAGTTGATTGACGATACAACTTTATACGCATATAATGAAAGAGGCCATAAGGTTTGAGACCCAAGAAATGTTTGTATGAGATGTAATGAAGGTCGTACGAAATGCAATGAAGGTTCTACTAGAAGTTGTTGTACTAAACTTGCAAAAAGTTTCCGCACCAATGCCAAGGGATAATGTTGTACCAATTTATGAAGTGTCTGTACCAATCTATGCCGTACGGATGAATGTTGGAGGGTTTGTATGAAGGCTGATTGTTTGAGATGCCATACAAGTATGGAGGCTAAATGTCCTGGACGCCATACAAATGAGAAGACAGGGTGGTACGAGTGGAAACATTTGATACTGTGCTGAATAGTGAAGTTGTAGCCGAAAGAAAGAAAAGTGAGACCATATGGTAAATATCTGAGTGTGTCGTACTTTAAAAAAACTTGTTTGTAACCCGCAAGGTGTCATATGACATCGAAGCCTTGCCGTACCACTAGCGTCGTCCTCCAGAGGTTGCCATATAGATGCCATATAGGGTGAAGGATTCCAAGGGTCAATGCCCTTCCAAATGCTTGCTGAGTAGTCCGTACAATGAAGAGAGAGTTCTAAATGCTTGTGGAGTATTCTATACGATGAAGAGGGTTTTCACTTTGAATAAGAACGAAGTTCGCCAATAGTAGTTCATATAGTGCCAAAGGGCTAAAGCAAGTGGACGAGAGTTAGGGAATATTTTAAAAATCTTTAATTCCCTACTTAAGCCTTTTCCCTTTCTTTCACGTTTTATTCCCTTCTCCACACTTTATAATATTATCTAATTGAATGTCCTTTATTTTCAACCTTGTAATGATATCTTCCAATTTCAATATTTTAATACAAAATCTTTTCTTCCATATTTTTGCCATATTTGTCCTTTTCAATTTCCGCACTGTTGTGTTGTAAACACACACGCCCCATTGGAAGTGGGGACCCCCTCTTTTGTCAACTTGCTACCTTAGTTTGTTGTAGGTGTCGGTTAGTTTTGCTCAGCTTGGCAATATTTTGGTCTCTTAGTCTCCTAAGTCGTTGGGAAGGCTTGTGGAATCGTATCAAGTCT
>MU224219.1:972928-987739 GCA_018584345.1 Thuja plicata
GTGATACCTAATTTTCATATCACCTCAGATCGTGATACAAGGATATAGTAATTAGAGAACATTACATTCCCCTTACATATAACCCTATTATGGTATGTGCACTGACATATCAAAATGTCTACCATAACGAATCTCTGTTACAAGATCGTCACTATGTAACATCAAATACAAGTGTTCATTGTCTAAGAAGTCCTCACCTCTCAGAAATGTACACAGGATGGGTGGGCCCATAAGTCATGGAGTCACACACATGACATCCACCTTGACTCATCTTAGAGGGTGAAACAAGGGTTTTCACCTTAGACTTCTCTCTCAAAGAGAAGATTGCAATAACATTCAGAATAATAGATCACATATGTTAAAACTCCTTTTCATCTAAGGCTTCATTCTCCAACATAACAAGTTTATCTCGAAAGTATACAACCTTCTCTCTAGCAAGAGACTTGGTGAGAATATCATACATCGGTTCTGTAGTGATAAGGTACCTTGAATAGCATACTTATGTACTATATCTCTTATATAGTTTGCATCACTCTTGGTGAACCCCAAGTCATCCAGGAAAATCATGACGTAGGAGTTAGCATAAAGGTATTTCAGCCATAGTCCTACCATGGTCCTTTGATTGTAAAAACCATATCCACTGTTGACTCCCTTTGAACCAATATGACCAAATTCCTTGGAGATAAAAATGAATCAGATCCTCTAGATGCTCCCTTTAAATTTTGAGGTCTTGCAACAACCTCCTGACCTCCTTGTCCAAGGTTGCTTTTAGATGAACTATCTGACTCCCTCTGAATCTAATATCAACCTTCTGAGAGCAAGTCGTGTCTTTGTTCTTTTCTTGAATGCCCTTTGATCCAACAACTTATCCATCTATCTAGGAATATCATGACCTAGATATCTGCATAAAATCCTTCTAGCCCACATATATGGAACTAAATCATTTGAATTTCAATCCTTTGGCTTTTTATAGTTTCCTGGTCACTAGGGAAACCATCTCGATATGGCCTGCCCTTCTAAATCAAAATGATTAAGATACTTGAAAAAACAATTTTGGGAGATCCTCTAGTAGCTCCCTCTGTTACGGAAACATGCATGGCCCTAATCATGAAAATATATTGCTCTAAGAGACTCATCATCTGGTACATGATTTAAATTTTGATCATAACTTTATTTGTAGGAGTAGTTTCTCGTACACAAATGTACTTGTCTGATTCCATAATAACATAAGTGAATGTAATAAACTATGGATTAATCTTGAGAATTTGTAACACCTGACATTCATGATTAATGTGGCTCTCTTCTGAACTGCACTGATGCCAACCACATTAGCAGCAAAGATCACAGACTCTTCCTAGACAGTCACAGTGCCCAGAACATCAACTAGGATCTTCAATCATCTCTATAATTTCAAGTAGACATATACTGACTCAAATATGAGTTGAAATGTATTGGAATTCTGTTCAACTATTCCCCAAACAGGAAACCAAGAGACTCCACGCACAACAAGGAAAATCTTTATGCAAATTATCCAGCCAAGAGCTGCTGCCAATGAATTGATTATGTTGATCTCAGTTCAGTTGACACTTCACCTCATATAGTTGTACCAAAACTTGGAATCCTTACCAACATGGAGTTCACAGAACAAAAGAGAGTCCTTCGCAAGGTTAATCATGTCCAACTCAAGCTGTTTTTATGGTGTGCTTGATGAATCTCTAGTTTTTCCCACTAATAAGTATGGTCCAAGATAGAAACTCCGCATTGACTCTCCTCTCGTCGCTGAATTATCAATTGACAACATATTGATTAATAATGAAAATTTATATTACCCCTCTTCCACGCCATTCCCAATACGATTGATGGTCAATAACCATGAATATGAGTAAGGAACCACTTATTAATTCATCACCTCAATAAATGTATTAGGAGATCACTACCGAACATTGTGCCGCTGATTCATCATATGAAACGAATGATGCCAATAGTGTCTAATATTTCTATCATACATACTCCCTTAAAGCCGGTCCAAATACTAAACACAAATAATATTGATACACAGTCTTCTTTGCTAGAGACATTAGCATACTGGTGTCGATTTCAAGTGTCCACGGCATCCATAAGAAAGCCCCGGTGACTTCCAAGCCCATAAGAAAGCCCTTGTGACTTCTTCACTTTTTGTTCCTTAGTTTCGTTACAATAATGAATGATGGCATTCAAATGTAAAATGCATGTCCAGAAATTTAAATTATCAGAAAATACTTATCTCTCTCCTTATTGTAATTAAATAAAGTCATAGATTAGTTTCTTATGTTATAGGATGATTGCCACTCCAATATTCCTCATTGTAGATGTCGAGTGATGTCATTCATAACTGGTTATGTAGCATCAAAATTTCTCATAACAAAACTTGTGCTTAGAACAACATGACATCTCCTTCAAGATAATGAAGTTCATAACCAATGATTGACAATAAGACATGTGTGCTTTCCTCATTATTTCCTATCTATCACTTCTGTTGCGATTCGTAGATCACACAGATACAAGTACTATTGTCTTCCAACATCGAATTTCAAGACTCAAAGCTCACTGTTTTTAACCGCAGCATGGCCACTGCGTGGAGACGTGACTTGTTTGTCTTTTCCCAGCACGGAAGGCAACTACTCCAAGTCGTGTTGGGGGCTGAGTGTAGCGTGGGAATGTACTGCTGGTGTTATTCCGTGGCCATGCAGAGGAGAAGGGAGGCTCACATCCCCCCAGTTTGCAGAATTTGTAGCTGCACGGGCAGGAACATGAACCTGTGTATTACCTTTGTTCGAACCAGAGGATACTTGCGTATTTCCTCTGTCCAAATCAGAGGATGCATGTCCACTGTCCAGACTGTGGGACGTACGCCATTCAGACTGCGGATGCTCATTAAAAAGAGCTTCTTCTTCACTGTTGTGCTCTCTGTCATAATTGTTCTCTGTCATAATCGTTCTCACGTATTGGCTGTGTAGATATTATTCTCCAGCTGACTAGGTGGGGAGACGGTGAAAAGGTTAATATCTTCCGAATGTCCACCACTGTTGACCATTCCAAATCGACTCCTTGCCCTTGTCCGAATCCGAATATGTTGCCACCTACTAAAAACTTGATTCATTGCATGCAACTAGTCCGCCATTTCACTTGGATCAACAAGCTTATGAAGAGAGACTTTCTGTTGAAATACAACCGATAAGCATAGCGTGCTTCAATACAGATATTCATTTCCAGCCAGTTAGAAGGAATTTCGAACTTCCTCAATGCCGATAATCATCAAATTACTGATTTGTTCCCAAGGGATAACCACGAGTCTTGTTGGACACTAGGTTGTGCATTCTAATGACTATGAATTAGTGGGATGACTGTCGCACAAAAAGATGAGGTTATATACAATCTCAGGATGCTACCGCAAATATAGAATTCTGCATTCAAATAGATCAGAGATTGTTGACTGGTTCACTCCATTTATATCTTCTCTTGAAGCATCATTATTCGCATAGCAGAGATCATGAACTATGTGCACACGGTTTGGTCATAGACCTCGTGATGATCCTTTTGATATTATTGAGTCGCTGAGAGTCTTATTGTGGTGAGCTGAGCTATAGACTCTAGATGCATATATATACTCTGCATTTAATATTAACTCTTCGCTTGGGTTGGAGCCATTTCTCCTTTATCCCAATCGATGATTATGTCTTCCTTCCTGTTCGTCTCTGATTTTCTCTATTCTTCACCTGTGCTTTATTCAACTATTTGTGAAATAAATCTAACTACCATGCCTTTAAACACTTTCTTACATTTGTAGTCTGGCTCTGATACCATGTTGATTTTTTAGGATAGCTGCAAATGTAATAGCACTCTATGTTGTATGTGTATTTCAAATGCAACAATCTCTCTTTCATTTATATTGAGAAAGAGGCTAGGAGAGACATGTCCCTTCATGGGACATGTCTATTCATTATAATTGTGAATGTTTCATTAATCAATCATATATTAGAATAATATAAGTTTGCATAATATATGTTTAATAATAATATATATAATATAACATATATATATACATATACAAATACAATATATTATTATTAATCAATATCAAAGTATTATATGTATTCTAAATGATCATACGACTCAAGCTACAAACATTAACACAAATCAACTCGGAAGATGATGTGTGATAGCTTGCCGGAAAGCTCTCGGCGAGATGCCCCAAGTCCAATACTGAAATGCCAAGAAAACTGAACTCTGCCGACTTACTAAAAATAGTAAGTATCCGGAAACCCTGTGGAAACTTCTCTGATTGGCTTGAAACTGGAATTATCTAGGCCAAATATCACACCGATCCATATAAAGCGCTGGTTAGCCCACCGGACCATGATGAAATGGCTAACGACGCAGCAGAAATAATGTGCCCGAAAAGGGGGACATTACATTATCTTGGCCATTGATTTCAAATAAATCTGGGTCCTTTGTTGTAATTGAGAGCTCTATAAAAGGCTTGGCCTCCTCATTTGTGAAGAGTTAGTAATTGAGAGGTCTATAATCTCCTTAAGGTTGGTGCCTCAGGGACATTGAGTGGGTGCTCAGATCAGATTGAGTTGGTGCTCTTAGAATAGTGGTTTGGTGACTCCTTATGGTTGGTGCCCTTAAACATTGTAATTGGATTTTTTTGTGAGGTTGGATTAGGACGGTAGATCCTAGCAACATTCTTATCGTGGTGTTTCCTATCTTGGGTTTCCACGTAAATCTTGTGCATTGTCTTTTATTGTGTGATTGTATCTCTTGTTTGTATTGGTTTCAATTCCTTTAGTTATCAGTTTAAAGTTTTATCTACTACTGATTCACCCTCTCAGTAGTAGAATTGTGTTTTGCAATTGATATCAGAGCCAATTTCTTTGAAAAAGTCTAACCACTTGAAGGTAGATGAAGAGAACACTATGGTAAAGAAAAAAGGAAATAAAGGAAAAAGTACCAAGAAGGGTATTGTTAACAAAGCACCTAGTACAAGTGTTGAAGGGATAAATAGAACACTCTTGGAAATAGAAGATGAATGACATATTGAGAATAAAGAAGAGGATTCAAAACAATTTGTTGAGAATAATGACATAAATAATGAAGATGATGATGAGAGTTTTGAGGAAGAACTATATTGTGTTATAGATGAGATTGAAAAGCTTAAGAAGGACAAGAAACTAGAGCTACATCTTCAAGAGGTTGTTGAAGCTAATAAGGTGTTAGTACAAAATCTTGATGAATCCGGAAAGATAATCATATTTCTAAAGCTCAAATTGAAGAAAGGAAAAGAGTTGAAGAAGAAATGAGAACCCAATTAAAAGCATAGTTCCACGAAGTTTCTTGACGGGGGGACCAAGGGCCTAAATTTTGGGATGGCCGCGGCAGAGCGGTGGAGCAATGGCTGAGGGGGTGGCGTTGATATACGAAATGAAGTGAATAGAAATCTTCAATATAACATCTCTGCAAATGCTCGATGAATGGCAAACTAATTTTTTGAAGTTAAAGGTTGCATTTAGTATGTAATGTCATGTGCCATATAGCAAGCGACTTGGGGGCATGCCCAACGGAGTTGATAGATGTGGTGGTTTTGTGGGGGGACGTTTCCCCCAAGTTCTTAAGTCTCAGAAATGTCCCCCTATAGAGGATGCAAGTTTTTTTCGGGGGGACGCGTCCCTATGGAACACCAATTAAAAGTCAAGGAAGAAAATTGTGAAAGGCTAGAAGTTGAGATTGCCTCTCTAAAAAGGAATTTAGAGGAAACTATTGTCAAATTGGATACTAGTCTCAAGTTTAGAAAGAGCTCCGAAATTCTAAGTGATATCATTGATAGCCAAACATCACCTTCTAATAAGACAAGATTAGGTTATGAAGAAGAACAAAAGTTAATAGAAGAAGGAAAGCCAAGAGGCTATGGTGATAAAGGAGAATGTTGCCAAGGAAAGGAAAACCCTAACGAAAGTGAAGATAGCAATAAGGATCAAATTCCACAAAAATCAAGCACATCTTTAAAAGCTAAGGACCCATTTAAAAAAACCTTCCCTTTGCGGCAAGCGCATACATCTAGGTTCCAACATGTCTTCCATGGATATTGTTACTTATGCAATCACTTTGGTCACAAGGCAAGAGAGTGCAAAACAAAAAGTGGAAACCTTCATAGATGGAGAAGTAGAAATTATAATATTATATGTTATAGGTGCAATAACTATGGGCACATAGTGCGACATTGCAAATATGGTTTTGTGGAAACACGTAGAGAATACAAGATAAAGAATACCAAGAACAAACAAAAAGAGAGACCTACAATGGTATGGACTAATCACTATTCTTTTTTGATTCTCCATACATCAATAATATGACTTATTGATGGTTCTCATTTGCTGTTTCACTATCACATCAAACTATATCAATTTCCCAATGATTGATATCGTTCCCATCTGATTTGGCTATTCTTTATATTGACCGTGATAGTCTTGGTTATGTCTTTTCCCATGATAGCAATCAATGTTTCAGTGGCACCATATCCTACTATAATACTTGGTGACTCACGAGAATCTTAATCGATATCATGATTTGTTCTCTTCACTAGAAATACCAATCGTAGATCTGCACATCGTTATACATTAGTCTCTGTCCAAGCATTATACATTAGTCTTTGTTCCATTGTGTCAAATCGGGGGCCATGATAGGCTTGCCCTCCCCAAAATTGCTTGTCCTCAAGCAATGATTTAATGATCTTAGAGAACTATCCGTAATCCACCTTTCGCTGCACTACTCTGACACTATCATGTATATCTTCTCCCTTATTTTGAATGTCAATTATGATTTGATAGTGGAAACTTGGCAAAACTTAATTTAAGACAAGTTTTCTCTCATTTTCTAGAGAAAATGATCTAGGCTATCTCATAATGGTAGCAATTAAATTTGCGAAAACCAACATTTTCATGATAGCATGCCTCAAATTCATATCTTTTGGTTTGCTCTTAGTTATTGAAAATATGAAGTATACACATGAATTTCTGAAGACACAAAGCATACACTTGGAAACACGTATTATATTTATTGATTCATTTTCACCCTTGTGTTATGCAACATTCGATGAAGATGTTTCCCAAAGAAGGCTTAGAGGGATTTTACTTTATTATATTACTATTTCTCTGTGGAGAGTGGTTGGATAATCTATTTCTGAATTTTGTCATTATAGTTGCTAGAACGGCTCCTCCACAAAGCTCCATTGGTTCACCAATCCTTCATTCCTTTGATTGGATGCTTTTGAGATCTCCATCATACCTTGTTCAATGTTGTCTTGTTCGGGGTTCCTTTTGTTTCCCTGTCATGTATTGCTTTCTATTTGTGGACTCACTCTCTCCTTCAACATCAATGCTTTAGTTCCCATTTCTCTTTACATTTGTAGCACCACTTTTTTCCTTCAGATTCTCCTTTATGGCAAATGTGCCCTCGTCCCCAAGGTTTAATTTAAGACAAGTTTTCTCTCATTTTCGAGAGAAAAGGATCTAGGCTATCTCATAATGGTAGCAATTGAATTTGCGAAACCAACATTTTCATGATAACATGCCTCAAATCATATCTTTTGGTTTGCTCTTAGCTATTGAAAATATGAAGTATACACATGAATTTTTGAAGACACAAAGCATACACTTGGAAACACGTATTATATTTATTGATTCATTTTCACCCTTGTGTTATGCAACATTCTATGAAGATGTTTCCCAAAGAAGGCTTAGTGGGATTTTACTTTATTATATTACTATTTCTCTGTGTAGAGTGGTTGGATAATCTATTTCTGAATTTTATCATTATAGTTGCTAGAGCGGCTCCTCCACAAAGCTCCATTGGTTCACCAACCCTTCATTCCTTTGATTGGATGCTTTTGAGATCTCCATCATACCTTGTTCAATGTTTTCTTGTTCGGGGTTCCTTTTGTTTCCCTGTCAAGTATTGCTTTCTATTTGTGGGCTCGCTCTCTCCTTCAACATCAATGCTTTAGTTCCCATTTCTCTTTACATTTGTAGCACCACTTTTTTCCTTCAGATTCTCCTTTATGGCAAATGTGCCCTCGTCCCCAAGGTTCTTGGCATTTTAGGCATAAATTCTTTTTCTTAAGAGAATCTGTTGAAATATCCCGAACTAGGATATTGTTTCAAATCTGATTTGGGTTTTCAATTTTTGCCATGTTTTGCTTCATTTCATTGCAAAATAACAACATGCAAACATGCAAACTAAACATGCAAGGGAAACAATATAGATTTGCAAGGAAATAAGCGATTACAAACACAAATCTATTGACAATGATTCTGATATAAAACATGCATGGTTGTTACATCAAATACATTATTGTTACAATGCTAGAACATGCATACATTTTTCTCCAAACCTGTTTAAAATGATGCAAATATGCTCAATGATGAACTTTGAGTGAGCCCACCTTTCAAGTAGTGTTAGGTTTCCGTCCAACCTACGAATATCCAAGGGTTTCCATCCTTAGATATGGCTTCTATAGTCAAACTGACAACAATGAAGTAATTATCAAGTATCAAATCAACATATCGTAATGCTTGGAGAAGGAAGGAAACCCCTTAAATAGATTCTCTAAACCACCTTTGGACCTCAAATCACAATGTGTGATTCTTAATAAACGTTTTCCCTCCTCCAAGAGGTTCGTCCCACTTCTAGAAGGCTTAATAAATAAAATAAATTCATTTTATAACTTTGCCTTCATGATAAAGTCACTTTATATTTTATTACCTTTTTTAATAAAGTCACTTTATGACTTTTTTTCATAACTGAAGTCACTTTATTTTTATAATTTAATTTTATAGCCCAAAGTGACTACTCCCTTAAAATATGGGCTCAAAATAATATTATTTATTTCTCCATCAATTAATAATTGACAAAGCCAGCCTCTCATCCCTTATATCTCTGAAGTAGCCTACTGGGATGACAAAAGAATAGGCTAATCAACACCTGAATGATCACTGAGGAGAAGGGGACATATATCTGTGGAGGTCTTGCCAAACCTATCTTTCTTGTGGAAAGATTTTTTATGCTCGCTTGTAGTTTTGATATTTGTAGATGGTGTTTCTAGTCTCAAAGTTGTTTCAATGACATCAGCTAGGGTTGTTGGTTTAAGGGCACTTACCAATCCCTAGTGTGAATCTTTCAATCATTCAACAAACAGATAGGTCAGCGAGAAGGGGACATTATATCTGCGGAGGTCTTGCCGAACCTATCTTTCTTTTGGAAAGATTTTTTATGCTCGCTTGTAGTTTTGATATTTGTAGATGGTGTTTCTAGTCTCAAAGTTGTTTCAATGACATCATCTAGGGTTGTTGGTTTAAGGGCGCTTACCAATCCCTAGTGTGAAATTTCCGTTAGCCTATCTTCATCAACTCTTGAAACTCTGATTGCAATTCTTTGGAATTCGGCTATGTAATCATCCATTGTCCCTTGCTATTTTAACCGAGTTAGTTCTTTCAAATCTTTTTTGGGGGTGTTTCCAGTCAAACCTTTTGATCAATTTTTGTGAGAATTCTTCATAGGAGATTACATTTGGGTGGCCTTAGGTGTGGATTCCATGGTGCCACCATTCGTGGGCCAATCCCTCCAAATGTAGGATAGCGAATTGCATTGTATCTTTTTTATTCATTGGACTGAGGGTAAAATAATTATTTAACTTTTGTAACCATGCATAAGTTATTTTATCAGACCATCGAAGTTTGGAAGAGTCATTTTATTTACTTTATGTCTCAAGTCCTTACTTGGATGCCTCCTATCTTTTCTGGGTGCTTCATGTCTCTTGGCTTCACGACATTCCCTAAATGATATAGTTCCTCTCACCTTGGTCTAAATTTGTGTTGGCTAAGACATTTCCTTGGTGCTGTTGGTGGGTGGATTTATTTCTTCTTCCTCCCTTGGTATATCATCTCTAGGTAGGAAAGAGGGCTTTGGTATCCTAGATGCAGAGGATCCATCATTATTTTCTGAATGATTTGAAATTACGTCGCTCCCATTTGAAGAATTGGTCTTAAAATTATCAATAAAATTACCCATGCTTTGTAAGGCTTGCAGAAGTACTTGGTTTGTTATTACGTTTTGGTCCATTAATGCTTTGTTTGTCATCTCCATAAATGTTCTAAAATAATTTTCCCTTGATTTACCCATGTTATTGTTTTGAGTGGGGTTAGAATTTGTTACTAGTTTTTTTCTTTCCCTCTTTAAGGCTCTTTGTGCCCTTCGGCTATATTGCATTAACTTATTTTTCACAGGATGGCAGGATAAAAGCTCTGATACCAATTGTTATGTCCCCTGCTAGGAGGTTGCCAATTTCCAATGATTAACATACATCACTATGCATTTAAATCAGATTAAACTAAGAAACATGTAAGGATTCATAATAATTGATTTTGTGAGTTAATAGTCACTAATTCTTAAGAATTTACACAAGGGGACATTACAGCATGAACACTTTGCACAAGGCCACAGGAGCACATTTGCAGGGTCTAATTCAGAAGAGCAAAAAACTGCAGATTAGGGCGAACTTAAATCAGGAGTTCCTTGATTTGTAGGGAAAGTTAGGTTGTGTCGCACAAGTGAGAATAGGATTGTACAGGACAAAATTTCACTTATAATTCATGACTATGGTTTAAACTTTAAAGTGATGTCCGCATCATTTTAGTTTCAAACATTCAAACTGTATAAAGAATGCAGTAATTGCTAATTTTAGACTTTGAGATCCAAATATTTGAAATCCAATTGCGATTTGCAAATCATCAATGCTTGGATTATAGTACTACTTTACTACATTAGGCAACAAGCGCACAACTAAGTTGATTACTTGTGACTGTATGCAGGTGATCCTCTCTTGACTTTTCTAGTGTTGAATGCACAATACTAAATATTTTGTATAACCATTTCCTAGATTTCTTAACCCTTTTGTAGATTTATATTATTCTAGTGTTGATTGCACAATACTAGATATTTTGTGTAACCATTTCCTAGATTTCTTAGTGCTTTTGTACATTTTTTTTTTTGGTAGACAACTTTAAATTTGAAAGTATGATAGCTTTATTTTCCTGCAGTTTCTTACTTTACTCGGATCGTTCTCAGTTTGAATTGCTGCTATTTACTGAATATCTCACAGGATTGTTGTTAAAATTTAGCCTGTGACTAGGAAAACAAAATTTCATATTGACATAATTGCAATCTAACCTAACACAAACAAATTGATTCCTCATAACTGTATGCAGGCAAAGGAAGAAAGATTATGTGGCTTGGAGCTCTCAAAATATCTTGTTTCACTTTGTAATGATCTCAGAAAACGTGGTCTTGGTAGTTCATCTGTTCTCGTGCAGTTAAAACATTCATTAGAGGTGCAGATGGATAAAGAGCAAGAATATTTTTGTGATTTTGATTCTATACTGATTAGCTTGGCACATATGCTGGCTACCATGCAATATGAACACGAACAACTTCTACTACTCAATTTGGCCATTGTTTCCCTTGAATGGAAACGAGAAAGCTGTAAGTTGCTGCTTCTTGTTAATAGTTGGTTTTGATACAAACATTTATTAACTACTTTTGTTATTTAAATATTTGTTTGGTACGTTCAATTAGTTATTCAACTGATGACGGGAAATTTATTTAAGTAGTCATCATGAAATATAGTTATGTGGAACTATGTGTCCAGGACTAGCATCCTTAGTTGATTGACATAGATATCCAGTTAATAATTGTCTTACTCCTTTCAGGCTTGCGATTGTTAAAAAAAACTGTGGCAGATTTTCCAGTCGAAGTGCTCTTCATTTTTCCCGTCATTCATGTTATGTCATCTCCATCAAAAACTATTAAAAAGACTGCAATAAGTTTGCTACAGGTCTTACAAAGGAAACTACATGAGTTACAGCTCACCTCTTCGTTGCTTACTATTTCTGAAAGTGCATTGTCTGCTGGCGAGAAATTTGGAATGTTTGTGCACCGTCTTGTAAAACATATATGGTCCCAGGTATTGCCGAGTTTTGTGCTTTGTTTTTATTGTCCATATATGTTTTTTCTGTTCTATTAGTTTCAGCCTTCGAAGGGTGGATACAGTTCAATTTGCTTGCTTTTGATTGTAAGAAATTTCCATTCTCTTGATTTTATCTTATCAACCATCTGTTTTCATGTAACTGAGATGAAGCTACGTATGCTTAAAGTAAATGCAAAGCTCCAGTATAAGGTATGAACCCAAATAATGGTAATGCAATTCCAGATGTGAACATTTAATCGCAGAAGGTTAGTAGTTTTTGATAAACAAGTACATAATTAGAATGTCCAGGTATGGTTATTTTTCGATTAAGCTTTCGTCAGACTCTAAATAAACCTTCAGTATGTGTTGCCTAAGACTGCACGGTGCCCAGCCATATCCAATTTTATTTGGTCCTGATTTAGATCCCAGGCAAGGTCTGGTCTGCTTACAGCCAGGTTAAATCCTATGCCTCTTCATTCCGCTGGGATGTAACTCAGATGTACATGGGCAAAATGGACAGGACCTGATTATATGCCAGGGTTAACTGGGGAACAACCTGAGCATATCTGAGAAAACCCTGCAATTTTAAAAAACATACAAAATGTTAAAAAAACCTAAACTTTGCTGACTGTAAATTTCAACTTTCATATCTCTAACAAAACAGGTTGCAAGTTCCTGAATGCTACTACTTTATCTACCCAGTTAAGTGCAACCGTTTTGCAGCAAAAAAGGCTGAGTTGTTGTATATGCATTCCAAGTTGCACCTTCTGTAACATAAAGAAGTTGAGTACAAGGAGGTGGCAACGAGGCATTGAGACTATAAAGGAATACTTCAAGATGAATAGCCAGATTTTGTGAAGAAATTTAAAGTGCAATTACCTTTAGAATAGAGATAACCTAGTATAAGATAAAGATATTACAGGATCAATAGAAAGTATATCAGGCTATGTGCAACTTTTAAGATTTTGTAGCTCAATTTATAAGTCACGAACATGCACATGAAGGATAATTATTAATATAATTTGGATTCAAGAGACATCATTAAAGAATGTATCAGGAGGAAAATGGAAGAGGAACTCAACCTGGGTAGGGAACTTGTTTGGTGGTTTGGCTGAGTAATGTGCCAGAAGTGCCGTATGGTGGTGATGCTGCGGTTGTTCTGCTTCCCTCCTTGCTTGTGTTTCCTTGTCACCTTCTGGCCCCTCTTTTAATTGTTCTGTGTTTGTTCTATAATTGTTCTGTGTTTGTTCTGTAAAAACTGGTCTTTTATTAAGTTTTGATAAGACTGTACTCTTTTCTTTTGAACCTTGTTACCCCTCTTTTCTATTGTTTAAGACTCTACTCTTTTCTTTTGAACCTTGTTACTGGTAAGATAAGACTGTACTCCAATTTTCTTGTCCTGGTCCCATTTTCTTTCAGATAGAAGACCACTTTCCTCTCTTAATTGATTGATCCTGTGAGTACCATCTATAAATGTACCTGGGTTCAGAATTTCATATTTCTACAATAGATAAGTGCTTGGAGACCAAGGCTGATTTCAAAAATATGGGAAGAAAAATGCTTGATATGAAGATACTAGTAGAATTTTTAGAAAAAGAGTTTGAAGATTATAAATTTAGGCTGAGTCGGTTAGATAAACCTGAAGAAACCAGTTTGAATAAGTGCCTAACAACGTTATTGGAGGATGAGAAAAGATACAAGGTGAAAGATCAATCAGATGTCCACATTTTGAAATGGAAAGCACTCTTTCTGTTTTTCGCAAAATAAATACGTTTCTTTTTTTTTGTTATCTTAGAAATTTTTATTTTGTTTTAGGAATTCTTTGGAGGTTTTTTAGTTATTAGCCAGATGGAAAATTCTGAAAGAGAGGACCAAGTTTAAATGTAGCTCTCTAGATAGAATTGTAACAAATCTTTTTAAATCAATAAAATTGTACTAGATACTTAAAATAATTTTGCTCTTGAGTAGTGAAGTACCCAGTTTCTTTTTTATTTGCATGTTGATTATTCGATGAAATATTGTTGAATGCTTAATGATTAATTTTATATGAACAAGTAGTGGTAGTAATGCATAGAATTTGCATGTGAAGTACAGTAGTTTTGTGTCTTTATTTTTGTTTCTCATCTAAATTTCCTTACAATCTTTTAACTATAGTAGGAATGATAGGGTTAAATTGATCATATGATGCATATATGAGAAATCTAATTAACCTGCAATATCATGATCAGTTTAATGCTATCTTTCAAGTGAATGAGTTGTGGAAGTAATATATATAACTTGCTTGGGAAATAAGTAGTTTTGTATATTTATTTCTGTTTCTCATTAAACTTCCCTTATAATCTTGCATCTGTAGTGTTAATTATTGTTGGCTAAATATTTTGCAAGTCACTAAGACTACAACTTGCAAAATGTGTGTTTTAGGTAGTAGTATGTGAGATTACTCTCTCTGCTCAACAATAGGGGAGGCTCCCTTTTTACCGCAGGTGGCTTCTAGTAGAACTGAACTGTAACACATATAGTTCACCTTGCAACAGTAATACCGGTGACCCAATGATTGACTTAAGAACAATCAAACGAGGTAGCAGTTGATTTATCTAAAGATGAAGTGATAGAGCTCAAAGTCTCGTGTCCTCACCTCAAATAAGTATTCTATTAATCTATTGTCCAATACTGAAGCCCAAAGTCTTCAGTCCTTGGAGTATATCAGCCACTACTTTCTATAGTAACCCTGATTTCCTGAAGCACAAAGTCTT
>MU224219.1:989381-1005570 GCA_018584345.1 Thuja plicata
ATGCACTTTTTGGGAAGATCATCATAAGAACGGGGTTTTTAATCCCGACTGCACATAAGAATAGATGACATTCTTATATGCAACTTTAGAAAAGATGAGAAAGAAGAAGAGAGTACAACATATACAACTCAAAACAAAAATGCAAACAAGAAAGAGAAAACTAATCATTTTAGCTTCCTTGGATGCAAGGGAAAAACCAAACTTCTCCTTCAAAGCAAATGCTCGAAATGAAATGAATTTTGAATTTGCAGATTAAGGGAAGTTTACAGACTTATATAGACCCTAAAATTGACATGTTCTTGTGAAAAACAAAGCCCACTTCAGTGGTCATGGATTGGGGAAGTACAAGTGCTCACCATGCATAAAAAATTTGCACGAAATTAGCAAGTACGAGGAGGACTTCTTCAAAAACGTGCCCTAGAATCAATGCATCTTCTTCTCTCATTGAATGAATCAATAACAAGCAAAGCATTTCAAATTTGCAATAAAGAGGAAAAAACGTTTTTGAAGAATTCTTTAAAACTTACCTAATCTGCCCAAGAAAAGGAGGAAAGAAAGCAGAGATTTATGGCAAGATTCTTGGGAATGAAAACCGTTTTCCTTGTACGCCCTTGACGCAGCTTTGTGTGGAGTTAGCTCTCACTTTTTTATGCAAAGTGGAGAGGAAATCCCGTCATGAGCTTTTGTAGGAGGAATTGCTGCCTCTTGTGGAGAGAAAACAAATTTCATTGCTTTCTTAGCATGTTAAAATGCCTTTACCTCATATGCACTCCCTGTGAAAACGACGCCATGCTGTGCTGTGTTTTAACGACATTAACAAAGGCTATCGCATATGCATGTTGTTAAATAAAAACAACGCCCGATAACTAATAGTCATCTACGGTTTCGATAAAGGCATATATGCGATGGTATAAAACGATATGTTTCTTCAATATAAATCAACGCCTCATTTCAATGAAACTGTGGGTCCTGTTTTAATAACATATGCTATATAAATCAACGCCTTTAGAGGAATAAGTTGCGGGCATATGTTTAGGTATGTAAAACGATATGTTATGCTTTATGAAATTCGACGCCATGTTACTTTAAACTAAAAGACATGGGTTTCATAAAAACATTCACATATGCCTTTAGTCTCAAAACACACATGCTAAAGCAATGTGAAAACGACGCCTTAGTATAAGGAAACCGTGGGTCTCTTTTAATACAAATGTATTTGCATTAAAATTCGATGTCTTAAGGAAAAGAAGCATACCGTTTCCTTTGCATATATTAAAAACATAGTAATATAGTTATGTTTTATATTTTTTTTTTAAAAAACTAATGCTTATATCAAAAGGCCATATATATTTCGAAAAATATATATTACGTAATTAAATTTTAAAAGCATATGTTCATACGTTTTAAAATTCAATTTCTTTTTAGACTTTTAAATAAAACATTATTTTAAAATATATGCAAAGCAGATCGTCACTAAAATAGAAATTCGAAATTTATCAATAAGTTGTAAATTTATTCATAAATTTCATCTTTTCATTGTCATTTGATAAAACAGATAAAACACTTTATAATTTTATATGCGACTTTAAACTTTAACGATCTGATATGCAAATACGATATAAAATCATGCTATCATTAAAATTTTAAAGCAAAACTTCGCAAAATGACGCGAAATTTTGGAATAGAGTTTTAAAATCTATTTCACATATAAAATAAGTTTCTATTTTATGCAATTGACAAGAAAAAAGACCATTTCTTTACTGACCTTGGAAGGACGTGAGAATTGCAGCACAACGGTGACAACCAAACTGGAAACAAAAACAAGACGCAAAACAAAGCAAAACATAAGAAAGACAAAAAGAAACTGGATGCTTTGCAAGAAGTCAAATGGAATAGGGACCAAGGGATAACTGATCCTGCGAAATAGAACTCTTTACAAAACATTAACACTCTTAGAGAAAAACTCCTAGCAATCATTGAGAATTGCGTAGGGTTGCCCCAATTTTGGGGGATGCAAAATTGAGGACAACAATTATATAGTTAAATTGATCATAACATTACAAATTAATTAATTTCTGGGATTATTGTTGTAAGGAATTGAAATTGGAAAAGACAGAAGCAATTGATTTGCTATGAAGCCTGGAATTTCATCAAATGCAAAAGAATAATAATGGTACAAGATGCATTGAGAAATCCTTGTTATGCAGATAAGGATGAAACCCTAGTATATAATTAGATCATAAATATATTTCTTAATCCTATGACATGAGGCAAAAAGCACCTGACCTAGATAAGCTTAACTATTCTAGTGTGGATATGACCTAGAAAACAACTAGTTAGGTAATATAGGTTTTTCACACCAACAACTAAGACATCCTTATTCTCATAAACACCCTAAGAAATCCTTAATTTTTGAAATTCCATTTGGAAATTTCATTTGCATTAGTTGGTTAGACTAGGTTAGGTTTGACAATATCCCAAAGATATTTTTCTCTTAGGTGTAAATGCATCTATATTTGCCTTGTACTAGAATATCTACCTTCAAATTTTTAGATAAAACTTATTTTTTTCATATGTAGTGTACCAGGTAAAGTAAGCACAACACTAGATACTGCCACACTAAAAGCGTTAAGAGAATCCCAATTCTTATGCACCTCTAGAAATCAATCGGTCAATAGCAAATTGGAATGCTTCACTTGCACGAATCATTGTCATAGGCCACATCTTGCATCTTTGCATGAATGCCTCGAAGATAAAATGCATACAAACCTTGAGATCTGGGGGCAGAATATTCTTTGCTTTTGCAGAGTGTTTCCGACAGCCTTTTCTCTAGACTTCCAAACCAAGTCGCTTGTGAATAATTCCATGCTGACCACATAGGGAAAATAAATCAAGTCAACAAAAGAAAATTGGCAAAAGATGTGATTATAGCTTTTCTTGGATGCCGTGGATAACTGATTTGGAGAGGGGTCAAGGATATATTCTATGTTGTCTAACTGTATAAGTGTAGAGTTCTACAAAAGTGTGCCAAATCATGACTTTACTCTACAATTAGTTAAATTAGAGCAATCTCTAGCAGACTAGCCTTATGAATGGGTTGGATGATATGTTTTGACCAAGTGGAGGGGAACTCTGTAATGTCCCCAAATTTTTATAAAATAAATAAATTATTGTAAAGTTGTCCAAATAAATTAAAAACTAGAAGGATGACTTAACTTTAATTAATTCAATTAAAAAGTGACTAAAATAAAGTTGTATTATTAAGTCACTTTATTTAATAAAATTCTCTAGCTTGTTCGTGAAGAAATTTCATGAGGGAAATTCTAGAAGCTTCTGCCAACTGTTATAAATGGAGGGGTTTGCAATGCATTCAATATGTTCAGATTATTATTGAAATTGATGAAATTGTCTGATGCTCTGCATTGCCTAAATCTCTGAGGACGCAAACCTTTAGCAGATTGATTAAGAGCTGGGCGAAGCCCTAGCTCTTCCTAGGAGTGGATTTGCGATGGAGTCTACACGCAGGCCAAATGTGCGAAGTCTCCTCTGGAGACAAAGTTGTAAGAATTTGAATTGTTTCAGAGATAATAATATTCGCTTCCATTTCTTATTTGGAGAATATGGTAGATTTATCCTGAATATTATATCTCATTTGCCTAAGAAGAACAAACATTTTAATATTATCACCATTTATATAAAAGTCTTGTGGATGTGGTTTATGTTTGCAAACTGATTAGGATTTAATCAAATATTGGGCCATATTTGCGATAAGTCATTGCTTTGAAAAGAAAATAATATTTGTAGGCCAGAATGATTAGTGGCGTGGGATGTAAAAGGCTGGGGATTATTGTTTTTCAAGGTTATATTGTTGATGTCGTGGAAATTAAGAGTAGTGCCAATAATGTGACGATTGGCAATTTAATTATTCCCTTTATCCGCATCCATATAAATGTTCAGAAGGAGATTGCATTTAACGGGTCATATATTTCTTTTATGAATTGAGCTGGAAGTAACATTATCGGGTGTAAAGTCATATTTAAATATTTGGAAAGAGACTATAGCTGGAAGTAAATAATTGATTAATCGGGCCTTTCTATTGGCTCCAGCCATTCATGCACCCAGACTTATACATCTAGATTGTTTCAAGCACAATCAACGGACATCGTGGCGGAGCAAGGAAGAATTTCTTGGTATTAATCACAAGCACAGGAGGCTTAGCAAATATTCACTTTTCTAATATACTTCTTGAGCACTCGATTTCCTCTACCGTGGCTTTCCAGAATTCTGAGACGCCATATTGTGCTTTCATGCATTGAGTTCTTGTCTGGCTGTGTCTCTTGCCTATTTTCATTCCGCCCCAGTTGTGAGTTCGTGCTTTGCCGTTGGAAAGAGAAGTACCAGGTTTTACGAATGCCAAGTTCTAGCTTGGGTTTGGAGAACTTTATCGAGTCTGCTTGTCATTGCCGAACGATATGTTCATTCTTGGATGCTGAAGTCATTACTTGTTGCTGGTATGAGTGGAGGACTGGATGTTGAATTTATACTAGTTGCTGGTTTCAGTGCCGGGTGCGGTTTAAGCTGCAGTATATTCTTGATGCCATTTCTTGATGCTGTGATTGCCATTTCTGGTTGAATTGCTTGAAAGGTCAGAATTTGATTTAAATCTGAAACTGTTAATTTAGCGTTGAGTGAAGTTTGATTTCTTCATCAAGTGTCTTCATATGTTGCAATATCTGTAAACAATTCAGCTTTTAATCTTTAAATTAAGAGCACAAGCAAACTGTTTTGATTCAGTAATAGAACCATTCATTGCTAACAAGCTGTTTGTCAAAATGTCTCAAGGCAACTTTGCAATCTGTTTAACAAAATTGGAGCAGAATTCGGGTTAAATCAAGCCAGGGTTCCTACAAACTCATAATGGACAACCTCATTTGATAGTTGTGAAATGGGGCAAGCAAGTGAATCCACACCATATTTGAGGAACTGAGTTTGGAGCTCCTCACAATTAGTTTATTTTCTGAAGCAAAGCTGTAAAATAACTCTTTGAACACGACTTGTAGAAAACAAATGCAATGAGCAGTAGAGAGAGAGTTCTAGTGGAAGGCTGATCAGGGATATCATAAAGAGAAATAACATTGGCGACCCAAGCAAATGGGATGATTTGGATAGTGGAGTTCAAGGAAGTAACATAATTAAAATGGATCTTGGTATGCCAAGTATTGTTGACCTAGAACATAGGGAAGGGTAGTGGGGAGGCATAGCGGGAGGGACATGTATATGATATGTTCAACCAAGAGGGCTAGAGGCAAGACATGAAGGTCTTGAATGTGGGAGATGAAAGATCTGTCAGTGAGAACATAATCAACAACACTAGCAACTTCACCATGAGGGAAGCAAGTAAATCTTCGAGAACTAGAAAAATAAGAGATCCTATTGAGAATTTGGAGACTCTAAGATTCTCCTAGTTGGAGAATGTTACTTCCATAAATAGTAATAAGAGTGTTTTCATTTGTTGAATTCCTCGATAAGCATAACTTATTTGCAATTGATTCCTAAAGACAAGGCTCATAATTGGTGAGATTGCAAATGGATATGTATTGGGTCTAGCTATTAGCATTACAGTCATCCGGAAGGATGGAATTTTCCGAGGAGTATTGGAAAATCTCAAGATAGAGATCAAGGCAAGGATCTTCCTCAAGTAGTACAAATCAAAAGAGGTAGGCAAGAAATAGCATCCAAGAATGAAAACATTGTAGAGTTGGGGTGGGCTCTTATAAACTTGGAGTCATAGATATCTGAAATGTAAATCAAACGCCAATCGCGTAATGCTGGAACAAATGCCATTGTGTAAGAGACAAACTACTCCACCTAGACAACAAACACTCCTCAATCTATGAGTTGCATGCCTGAAGGTAGAGGCCTAGAGATAACTGGTGATTTGAAGGAGAGCCTGGTGGGGGCTCTTGCGAGTCTCAGTAAGAAAGCAAATATCCTTTGAAGCAATACCATCCTGATAGATAATTGGAGAATACCATACAAACCATTCAATTTCAATAGGCTATTCCATATGGAACACAGATAATAGCTTACAGGATACCAGAAGATTACTTAAGGGATTTGTGACCATAAATCAGGCTATTTTACATCCTAAGCACATAAATAACGTAATGACACATTTAGAAATCAAGGTTATATGATTTTTCAGTAATATATAGCTTTGTGGCATTAGTTATAAAAGCTGTAAATGGAAATGAGGAATCCAGGTTTGCAGTTCAATTAATATATTAGATCTATCGATATTTGTTTATTAATTGATTTTTCTTACCATCTTTGATCTTTGGTTTTACAGGACCAAGGCTTAATAACTTGGAATTGTGATTCTGGTTCAGCAAATATATGGTTCTCCAAGCTGCTAGGTAGCAAAAATAAGGCAAAATTTTGGCTTGAAAATATCCAATTAACATCTGCGAAAGGTGGAGGAGGATCAAAAAGAATATCGATCTCTCAAGAAAAACCTGATAAAGGTTGATTGACTTTTTATCCAACTTTTTCAGTAGCTATTGTCTATTTGGGTCACAAGTAATTTGTGTTGTAGTAAGATCTCTATGCGATGTTTCTTGAGATTGTTGTCATGTGTGGAAAGTGACCGTGATGTTTCTGATGGCTTCCTTTCACAGATGTAGTGTTGTTATTAAGTATGGTGCTAAGTGGACTAGTTTTGCACCCAACACTTGGGAGCTGTGCTATTGAGGCATTGAGCACAATGGGTAGAATTGAACAGTCAATAGGTGTTTCATATTTGATGGTTGTGCTCTTCTATTTGAACTTCTTTCATAAGTATGGATGCAAATCACAAGCACTGGTGGTAAGATTGTATTCCTCAACTGATTTATATTTGTCATACATGTTTTTTACTGCATATCTATCAGCCAGGAAATCACGTGTACGGGTATGATATCAGAAAGGCATAATGAATTTTTAGCTAGGTTACATCCTCATTCTCAGTTTCTTATTTATATCCTCTGATGTGCACAGTTGGAACTATTAGGGATGCTTCCAGATCTGGCCTGCCATTCTGTGACAGTACCTCTTATCCTTCAGACAGTTCAGCAAATGCTTTATGACGATTCACCAATGTATGTGTTTATAATGATCACTAAGTATTTATATTGTATCCTTTTTGGACACATTGAATGATCCATTTTTAGCTCTTTTCCATGGTTGCAAGTATTATTCTTTAGGCATATGAGAACTGTTACTTTTTCTCTTTGTTATTAAAATATTTTATTATTATTGGATCATTTCATGCCTATGTTTAACAAATAAGGTTAAAGGGGATTCAATGTGTGTGGCTTCTGCTTGGCAAAAACGAGTTTGAAAGTAAATTTATACAAGTGTCAAAAGTTGGAACTTCTTCCATATTTTCTTGGAAGGCTAGTTAAGATTTTTAATAACCAACTTTCTAAAATAAGCAAGTTGAGTGTCATCTGGTTGAGACATAGTCTAACATTCTCCTTACACTTGTTGCAGGTTTGTCTTACATTACTAAAAGCCGATTTGTAGGGTTTGAAGCCTAATTTCCACGACAAATCCCACCTTGACTATACTAATCTGCTATGACTTGTGACAGACTTAAGGTCTGCAATGCCACCAAATGACATCTTAGTAAAAACAAAAATGCCACAGTTAAGCTTGAATCCCTAACAGCTATAAAAATGTAAACATCCTCCAATGAGATAACTCAGCATACTGTGGAGAAGGAAACGTGCACCAACCTTGAGACCGGTTTAAGTCTCAAGAGATGAACTATTCCTTGTGACACCTCACTTCTACTAGTGCTCTGGTGAGCAAGGGGATCAAGACACTAAATGTGATAAGGAGATTTTAATAAACTATGATACTAGATGGGAATGAATTAGGATAACTAAATCAATTAGGATGATAAACGTAAATAACTAAAGGAAACCGACAGATAAAAGTATTCTGATCACAAAAACCGAAAAAGCACGCTACAAAACAGTGAACTCTGTAAGCTCACTGCCCCGGATACCAGTATGGGTCAAGGATGACAACACGGAAATGGGACGAATGCACGACGCACGTTCATCCCGTACCGGTAGAGTATAGACATGGCTCAGAATTGGAGAAAAGTAACAAAATAACAGAATAATAGAATGTAAATTAATTACAGAAAACTAAGTGCAATATTAGAATATAGAGAAAAGTATGATTATGCTATGAAACAAAAAGGAAAGGGAAGAATCTACACTGGATTCGACGGTCGACGAAGCTAATATTCCACACATACTTCCACACCAACCTGCACAAATGAAAGAGAAGAAAATGTTGGGGATGGCTGTTTGGAGACCTGCCTCAGTCAAATCCCTGCTTTGGTGTTTCTACCTCCACAACAGCCGATTAGACACAATAAAGGCGGTGATAGATAAATCGTATAGAGATATAAAATAATGATAATGCAAATAAGAATAGATAAAAGAACACGATTTGCTATCAAAGATACAATAGGAAAGCGTAGACAACTCCTCTTCACCACTACGAAGCCAAGCTCCACCAGATGAAGGCGAGAACGACTGATGAGAACCAAGTGTGTGATCAAAATGAGAGCCTCCAAGTATGAGAAACCTGTCCAAAATGTGTTCAAAAAGCTTGAAGAGTGTGTAGAGAGTGAAGAAGGGACCCAATGAAGTTTAAAAATGGGATTGTAATGGAGAAATTCGAATCCGGGCGTCGAGGGTGGTGGATTCAGGCATTACAACTGCAGGGTGGCTATTTGTAACGCTCCAATGACAATGTGCATGTCTGCAGATTTGCGGACAAGTGCGCAACACACAGACATCTCTGCGGCGCGCACATGTCCTGTGCCGTCTAATGCGGCTGAGATTCTGAACGAATGATGACAAAGCGAGATGGTTGAGCGCGGATGGGTGATGTGGAATTTTATGTCTTAGGCTAAGGTAAGAGCATTGTGCAATGACAAATTACACTGGGGTGCGAATTCGCGACACTACATTTTGCCTCCACTTTAGCAACCATATCACAATAGAGAGAGAGATGCGAGGTAAAGTAAGGAAACTTACTTGACTTACCTGCGGAGATTTCGTTCGCATAAGGTTGCCCCTAGCTAGGAAGCCTTGAATTGTTTTTGAGCCTCATCCACCATGCAAGCTGCAGACGAGTGTGCTAGATGATGAAGACGACCTGTAGACAAAGACCATCAATGGTACGCAGATATGGGTGGCAAGTTGTGTTATGCTAGATAGTCATATGATAGGGCAATTTTGATAGTGCGTCGACATGCGTAGCAAAAGCTAGATAGGCATGTGATAGGGTGGCTTTAGACGGTATACTGACAAGCATAGCAAAAGCTAGACAGACATGTGATAGGGTGACTTAGACATGCGTCGACACGCATAACAAAAGCTAGATAGGCATGTGATAGGGTGATTTAGATCATGCTGGTACGCATAGCAGTAGCTAGTTAGGCATATGATAGGGCGAGTTTTAACAAGATAGTGGATTGGCCCCCACAAAGGCAGACATCAAAATCAAAATTTTTGAATTTGGTGAGAAAAACTTGTGATGTAGAGACAACACGATGGGTTAGATAGACAATCAAAGAACATAGATATACCAACCCCCCCTTAGAATGGACCATGGTCCTCAGAGGCGAGCATGAGACATTCTAAGGAGAGAAAAGACAATGTGGCATGTCAACATACGAGATGTTGCCATGGAATGACACTTCTTGACGGGTGACACATGATCTCCACAACATCTGCACAAGAACAGGGGGATCCGATGGATTGGCGCTAGAACCCAAAAGAGTGATATACATGCTCGTAGGGGATATTTCATCACTGCCAACCGTGTCTCGGATATGAAGAATAGCATATGAAGACAAAGAAAAATAATTATTTTTGGTCAATATAGGAAGGGAGCATAAATGCCCCCAACACTTTGCATCGTCCCCAAATGTCGAAAATCTAGGATACAACAAATAGAAGAATAAGACACCACATAGAATAAGGCTCACAAGAGAAAACCTTATGTTTCCATGTACCAACGGAGTACAAGGGTCCTCTAGGAGAGACTAACACTACAAGACAAGCACTGGGGAACACATGCAAACAGGCTCTAATCCATTAGCAAATCGTTGTCTTCCCAATCTTTATCATATGGGGAGGGAGGTCGAGATTGCAATGCTTCGACTGCGATGGCAGTACTGCGCACCCACTAGCAGATAGAGCCAAGGACGAGGGAGACTCTGTTATTGTATTGTAGCTTTGGTCAGATTATTCTAACCGATGCAATCAAATGCTCAATTGGCCTATCGGCCTTAAGCATTTGATATCTATCCTTCACAAGATACTAATCTGATTATTTGCTTTAATTATGTTAATCATAAATTAGTTAAGCATGATTATAAATTAATCATCATGTATATATTTAATAATATATATATTTATATATACACTATTAAATATAAATACATGATTATGGTGAATAATATTAATCATGATTAAGATCGATATTGATTACATATAACATGGCAAACTTATCGATCTCATTACTAAATGATCGATGTATGTTATAGTATGAAACAACATCATTAAACAGGCCGAACATGTCTCACGTAGAGACATGTCTCTACGTGGAACATGTTCCACGTAGACGCCTCTACGGGAGACATGTCTCCTCACAACATACAAATATGAAGGCCGATCAGAATCTTGTGAAGTACAGAAAAACATAAGTGCAAAAGCAAGTATCATTACAACGATTCATACTATCTCAAATAACATGATTAATAAAGAGATCAGGTTCCATAAGAGATCAATACCAGCAGATTGATGCAAGCAATAAGAACATATTCAGATTGAGAGTAATCTTATTGAGTAAGATTAAATCAGACATTGCTATTCATTAAGATCATATTACATCAGTCTAATTATAGATTTATAGGAAATCAATATTGAGATTAGATCTCTCAGATTTATAGATTTATATTTGCACTAAGATTAGAACCGATTGATATTAAATAGTGATTGGTATATAAGAATCATCATTGCGATATTTTAAAGAATTATACCATTAACATTGAAGATACATACATAGATCTGAGGTTCAAATAAAATTCCTTCTACATACAAATCTGATCAAACTTTAACATGGTATCAGAACCAGTCTAAGGAAGATCCAATCAGATTTGAAATAAAAGGCTATCTAACTATCATTTGATTTTTTAAGAAATACATATTCTTTCTTTGAATGGCAAATGGTGTTAGATTCGAGGATCGTCTTGAAGGAACCTCAAACTTCGTTTCATGGAAATTCAGAATCATGCTCATGTTAAGAGAGCATGAATTAGAAGCATTTGTAGAATAGGAAATGGCTGTACCAAATGAAGATAGTGAGAAACGCCAGTGGATAAAGAACAATAACAAGGCCATGAAGCTATTGTGGATGCATTTAAAGATCGTATAGTTCCAATTATCTCCAAATTGGATACATCATACAAAATGTTTTCAACATTAGAAAGCATGTATGAGATAAACAACACGAGCATGGCTCTGTCACTTAAGCAAAAGCTTCATCACGTGAAGATGAATAAAGGAGAATCGAATACATCATACTTTGTGAGGATCACAGAGTTAAGGGACCAGCTTTCCACCATTGGTCATCTAATTGAAAGCAAGGAGTTAACAATGTTGGCTCTAAATGGACTCCCAACATCTTGGGAAGCATTTATTCAAGGAATAAGTGCTCGTTCAAAACTCCCCAAGTTTGATCGATTAAAGTTGGATTGTATTCGAGAAGAATCTAGACTAATCACAAGGGGGATTGGTCAAAATTCCACAAATGAAGACATCCATGTGCTGAACTCTCATTCTCACAAGGGTAAGAAAGGGAACTTCAAAAGAAAGGACAAAGATGCAAATGGTAAATGCTCATCTAAGAAAAGAAGGGACATGTCTAAGGTGTAGTGCTTCAAATGTGACAAGTATGGACATTATGCTATGAAGTGTCCGGATAGGCCAAAACCGCAAGCCTCTATTGCTGAAGTTGGTAAGGCAAGCTTGAAAAATAACTCCGAGAAACTTCTATTTTATTCAGCCTTATCTAGCCAAGTATCAACCAACATTAACACTTGAGTGATTGATAGTGGGGCATCATGTCACATCACACGATTCAAAGAACATCTAGATAGTTTAGTGGAAAACTCGATGAGGAAGTGACTATTGGGGATGATTCCAATTATCTTGTGAAAGGAATTGGAACTTGCACCATAAATCTAAAATCAGGCATCTCTCTTCAACTTATAGGTGTATTATTTGTACCAGGGATCAAGAGAAACCTAGTCTCCATTTCAGCACTTGAAGACAAGGGATATAGAATCACCTTTATGCAGGGTAAAGTCCTAGAATGGCCCAAGAACTTAAACATCAAGAAGGCTCACACTATAGGAGTGAGACATGGATGCTTATATAAATTTTGTACTTCTTTTCAAGCCCTAATACATGAATCAACAAATACATGCGAGATTTGGCACAGAAGATTAGGGCATCTCCATTTTCGTGCTTTGCCTTCAGTAGAGAAAATGGTGATAGGCCTACCTAAGCTTAAACAAGGACATGAAGGAACATGCAAAGGGTGTGCTTTGGGAAAGAACACTAACAACACTTTTCACAATAGTGTTAGTAAATCCAAAAATGTACTAGAACTTATTCATTCTGATCTATGTGGGCCCATGATTGTAACCTCTTTAGGAGGATTCTTGTATTATGTTTATCTTTGTAGATGATTACTCTAGGAAAACATGGATATATATTTTAAAATATAAAGAGTCTGAAGAAATCCTTATGAGGTTTGAGGAATTCAAAGCTCTAGTAGAAAATATGTCTGGGAAAAGAATCAAAACCTTAAGGACAGGTAATGGGGGGGGGGAATATATTTAAGAAAACTTCAAAAACTTTTGTATTAATTCTGGGATTAAGAGGGAGTTTACAGTTCCTTATAACCCTCAACAAAATGGGGTTGCAGAAAGGAAGAATAAGACTATTGTTGAAGCTGCTAAAGCTATGATGTATGATTAAAACCTAGAAACTTCTTTTTGGGCCGAAGCCTCTAGGACTGTTGTCTACATCCAGAATAGATGCCCTCATTCCCTTCTAGATAACAAAACCCCTGAAGAAGCATTCACTGGGATTAAACCTGACATAAGTCACTTTAGAATCTTTGGCTGTCCAGTTTACATTCATGTACCTAAAGAAAAGAGATCTAAGTTATAACACTTAGGCAGAAAGGGAATATTTGTAGGCTAGTGAAACATCTAAAGCCAATAGGATCTACATACCTGGACAAAGATTAATTAAACTAAGCAGGAATATTATCTTTGAGGAAGAGGTTGCTTTCAGAAGATCCAAAAACATTTATGAGATAGAAGATCAAGAGCCTTTTCAAAATGTGGAAGAGGATCATGCTCCTGAGATTTAGAGGGACTCATGAACTGATAGAAAATGCAAATGAAAGTGAATCCATGGATCTTGCCAATGAACCTAGAAACACTAATGTGAATCTGAAGAGACCACTTTGGGCAAGGAAGATGATTCAAGAATTTGAAAATTTTGGAGCACCAAAAGGAACGTTTAGGGAAAGCAAAAGACCTCACAGATACTCCAGTTATGTTGCCTTGACGAGTGAGATCATCAAATTAGAACCTTCCAGTGTTGAAGAAGCCATCAAACTTCAAATTTGGAAAGATGCTATGACAGAAGAGTACCAATCTATTATTAAGAATGGTGTTTGGGACATTGTACCCAGGCCAAAAGGGAAATCAGTGGTTTCATCAAAATGGCTCTTCAAAATCAAGCATGCTGCAGATGGCAATATTGAAAAATACAAAGCACGGTTTGTTGCCAGAGGTTTAAGGAAGGGATTGATTATGAAGAAACATTTGCTCCAGTTGCTAGATATACTTCTGTCAGGGCTGTAATTGCCATTGCTGCATCTAAAGGATGGAAGATGCACCAGATGAATGTAAAGTTTGCCTTCCTAAATGGAATAATAGAGGAAGAAGTATCTCTGGAGCAACCTAAAGAATTTTTTATACATGAAAATGGTTCACATGTTTGCGGATTAAAGAAGACACTATATGGGCTTAAACAGGCCCCTCGAGCCTAGTATGAAAGGATAGATAATATCTTTTGGGCTTGAACTTCTTCAAGAATGATGCAGATCCGAATCTATACTTCAAGGTGATTAATGGTGAAATGTTGATTCTTATTCTATATGTTGATGACTTATTACCAAATGTAAGCAAGATCTAGCATCGGAGTTTGACATGAAGGTTTTGGGCCCTTTAAGTTTACATTATTTCCTCGATTAGAAGTATGGCAATGGGCTGATGGTATCACTCTAAATCAAGGAAAGTACAATACTGACATTCTGAAAAGGTTTGGAACGATAGTGTAAACCCATGGCTAGACCCATGGAAACTAACTTGCATCTGTTAAAGGAAGCAACAACAAACTCAGAATTTGCGAATCCCACTCTATACATGCAGATAATTGAGTCCTTGATGTATTTGGTCAACACTAGACTAGACATTTGTTATGCAGTAAATGCACTTAGTCAATTTATGTGTGATTAAAAGCAGATACATCTGGTTGCAGCAACGCACATTCTGAGTTACCTGCGTGGCACTATTGGATATGGTCTTAAATATAATAATGTAGACCTAGATCTACAGGGATACACTGATTTAGATTGGGCTGGAAGTGTGGTCGATAGGAAGAGCACATCAGGGTTTTGTTTCAGCTTAGGATCAACTATGATCTCCTAGATTAGTAGGAAACAATCCTTAGTTGCACAAAGTTCCACAAAAATTGAGTACATTGCAGCTTCCATGGGAGCTAGAGAAGCTATATGGCTAAGGAAACTTCTTGTAGGATTGTTTGGTCAATCCTTGGATCCTACTATCAGCCATTGTCACAACCAGAGTTGTATAAAGCTTTCAGTGAATCCTGTTAAGGAATATAAATCTGGAGATATAATATAATTTGAAAATATGCAGTAGAATACAATTGCCTTGGTGATTGATTGATTCTACAAAGTATAATAACTATATATATATATTGAATTGAGAACAGTCATGACTTATCATATACGAACAGTCATGACTGTTCGTATAAACAAACACTATAACATATCCTTAACGAAATAACCCAGCATAATTTAGTTTGCATAATCGATGACATAATTAACTAACAGGACAGTCACAATACTATCGTGACTGTCATATATGAACAGTCCGATAGTATCGTGACTGTTCATATATGCCAGTCACGATACATATGCACGACTCCTATAATATATGCCGTGACTTATATAACCGTTAATCATGTTTAGTTTAGTCGTTTCAATATGTATTAATTATTATAAGGTATATATATATATATATATCTATCATGTTAAATATTAAACACGAACACACAATAATTTAACACTCCCTCTTGGGAGAGTGTTTAATAGATTTGTAGAACTTTTCACATCATGATATATGGTCCAATCCAAGACATTTAAAAAAAACAATGTCGATCATGATGAGTTATTACGCAGTAATAATGAAAATGTTAAGATGTCCGGTCCTTTCCGGGACAAACCCTTTTCGGGAGTCGATCCTAACAACTTTATTACCCAACAAGTAATAACATAAGCAACAAGATGTCCGGTCCTATCCGGGACAAACCCTTACGACAGTCGATCTTGTAGCCTGGTTACTATTGTCAAGATCGTCACCTTGACATAGTAACCTATATACACAGAAGATCGTCATCTTCACAAATTTGAAATATTTCAATATTTTATTTTATTCATGAATAAAAAAATGTACATAATTACATTCATATTTTGATCAAACCAATTTTATCTCTGAAGAAATCTGTCTTTACCTATGCGAGAGGTTTAGTAAAGATATCTGCCTTTTGTTCTTCAGTATTGATGTAGACCAGTTTAATGATCTTCCTGTCTACCATATCTCTTACATAGTGATATGGAATTTCTATGTGTTTTGACCGATTGTGAAAAACAGGATTTACAGAGAGCTTAATACAACTTTGATTATCACAATGAATAATAGTAGGTTCTAAAGATTTACCAAATAGGTCAA
>MU224219.1:1021615-1039061 GCA_018584345.1 Thuja plicata
ACTTATGCGATGGATGTATGTTTATGTATGTAATCATATTAGCTTCTATTTGATGATGTTATAGTGTTTTTAAGCTTTACTCAATAATGGGTGCCTGAAACAAGTTTTAAATCCTAAAAAATCTTTGGTTTTCATTTTGCTGAGTCATTGCCGAGTCATAGGCGAGTCGCGGGCCGAGTAGTCCTTGCCGAGTCATGGGCGGGTCCTAGTCATGGAACTTTGGTTAAGAAGTTGTAAGCTTGTAAGCTCTAGTTTGCATATTTGGAAGCCAACTTGGCTAATATTTGTAGAAGTGATGAAAAATTTATTTCCAATGGAATAATAAAGAATTAGCATTCTCTCTTGCATTTCCTAAGTTCTTGGATTATTTTTGGGTTATTTTTGAAGAATCTCATATTGTGAAAAGTTGTAAGGATCTCATCCTTAAGCATTTGGAAGCAAGGATTTTGAAGTATTCTGAATGTATGCTTTGTGAAGCATTTTGTCCTCTCTTTATCTCTATGTTGTTGTCTTTGGTTATGAGTTGGTAAGGGAGGTGTGGCCCTTCATCAAGTGGTATTAGAACATGTGTTGAGTGTGTAATGGGAGTACCTTTTCATCAGGAGGCGAAGCCCTCCGATACATTATAGCAACCTTAAGGACATTAGTGAAGCTTGCATGGTGGTCATGAGATAGAGTGGGCGTGCGCTGGGTGGGCATCAGTGTGCTAGATACCACTTGAGTATGCAACATGTTCACCGAAGCAGAAAAGGGATGGACTCTTGGTGTAGGGGTTAGCGAGATGGACGAGGTTGCAAGGCGAAATGCTAGAGTAGCTAAGGTGGAGGCGGGAGCAGGGCTAGGGGCAGAAGCAGAAGCCGCGGACATGGGCTCAGAAGATACTCTTCACCCTCGCGGCGACCTCACGAGTCAATGCCCTCTCCCGACAGAGACGCTTACGCTTGCATGCAAGATGGTTTTGACATAGACGTGGGCTATGTTGAGAAGCCTGCCAGGGTCCAGTGATATCTTGCTCCATGGGAGAGGTCATCTATGTTGTTGTCGTCAAAGAAAATGACCGCACTGATGAAGTAGGAGGTGGCATTGACACATGCACTACCGACTTAGACACGGGTGCCCTTTTTCTTTTCACCCTGTGGGAGGAACATAGGATGCCCTCAGAGGCTAAGAGGTAGGTGCCAAGGAGATGGTGTGGTCTTGAGAGACCTCTTACCCTTGCCATAGATGGCACGGTGAGGTATGTCCATGATGATACGAATAGGGAAAGGTGAACGCACCTTGGATTTCGGGTAGTGATGTAGGAGCATCTTGTGATCTTTGCAATCTTGCATCAACCAAAAAAATATTTGTTTTCTTGTTTGATCAATCTTGGTGTTTTCTTCTACGATCGTTCTGTGCATATTGTTGGTGGTTGCGATCGTTATAGCGTGTTCTAGACATCATGTTGAACACTTACCTGGCTTCGCGCTCATTTGGTTACTTCGAGTGTGAGACCTTGCAAATTCTTGGTGAGACTGTCCTGATCTTCATGTTTCTGGCCAGTCTTCGTGTTTTCCAATCTTGCGAAGGTTTTCCTAATCGGCAAAGCTTAACGACTCATTTCTCGATGATGGCCGACTTACCTGAGGGATCGCTATTCATATTTATTTCATTGGAAATAGATCCTAATGATTTCGGGTCTTGACCTATTGTTGTATTACGTTTTCTCTCATTGGGGAATGTAATCTTTCTAGGCCGACATAAGGTTTGCGAAGGCTTTATAAGCTTATGGATATGTTCCTAAAGGGGCAACTTTTCATAAGATTATCTTGCGGTAGCTGTAGCTAAGGATTTCGTAAGAGTTTCTAATTGTAATAAGGCCTGTATGCTTGGCATGTATGACTACATGTTGCAGATCCATTGTATACGATTTTCTAGATAATAAAAGAAGGCTGATGTCTCATTTCTCCTTGTTTTTTCTTGTTGCTTCCGTTGTGTAACTCATGCTGCAAAGATTGGATAGATCTCTTTGAGTTCCCTCCGTCCTTGACTGCATCAAGTAGCACAGGTGCCTTTCCCTTGTCCACACTAGGTGCAGACGCTTGAACGAAAGGCACTGTCTGAGGCTGTGAGACCGAAGGTGGGCGAGGAGGCTTCCCATGGGGCACACACTTGCCTTGAGTCCTCAATGAAGAAGGGATAGAGGACGACGCATGTTGAGCCTCATGAGATGGCTGAGCAAGAGCGGAAATAAGCGCTACAAATTTGAAGTTCAATTCCCCAACTTTGTATTTTTGATAAGTGAGAAATGACACATCCTGCCAAGGACGTGTTGGTATGTGTTTTATGACACGGACAACACAATAATATACTAGGGGTACTCTATCCTCTCTTGAACAAAATCCTCTAATGTGCTAATCAGAGGAATTGTGTGATCACAAAGATGACTCCAAGGTTCCGAATGTGTGATTTTTTGCTGTTCAGGATAGAATCTCGTGGTAGGATGATGTAGGACATAATAAAGTAATATTGTATTCAACTTAGTTATGTTTTGTTGGGAGGGTAGTTAGAAGCGAGGAGATGCATCCGTTGGTTTCCCCAACCAACCGACCTTTATATAAGAACTTTGGTATTGATGTTGGACGGATGGTTTTTTGGTAATAAATGAAGTAATAAAATTTCCTCGCCATCTTGGTATTCTGGCATGGTATTCTTTGTATTCTTTTATTATTGGTAATAAATGTCTTATTGGTGCTGTTGAATCTATGTTGCATTATTTTGTATATTGTTTGTTAATAACCATTCTACATTTTGGTGCCACTACCTAAGTCCAGACCTGGATGTCGTCGACTGGGCAGGATGGAGTAATGAGAAAACCCCTGTATAGATAGTTACAGAGAAGAGGGAATACCAAGAGAAGATCAGGTGACACTTGATCTGGTGGTGTCCTAGGAAGTACCTGTACGTGCAAAGGGAAGCCGAGAGAGAGCGGTTCAAGAAAGCATGGTAGGGGACGGACTTCGGTACCACCAGTGGTGTACGATCTATTTGGTCAAATTCCTCGACTTCTGGCTAGGCATTGGGTCCACTAAAATAATTCATGCCCCTGCTTCCAAATAAGTATCCAAAGCATAGGCCAGAAGAAGAAATTGATAAAGAAGCGGCCCTGAGAATTCTTGGTCTGCATCAACAAGAAGAAAGACGCTGTTGCTTGAGAGGATTGGGGAATCAGTCTCTAAGTGAAAGACAAATTGAGGAAAGGCTGATTGAAAACACAATAGAAGGTTTAGCCAATTTGGCTATCTCAGAAACATCAGAGAGGCAGGAAGGGTGGGAGAATCTTGAAACCCTTGCACGAAGAGAGCATCGGGAGGAAGACAACTCCAGCCAAATAGAGGAATCACAAGGAGGAGAGATCACTAGCATCCCGACAGGAGGGAGCGTCTTGGCAGGCGGGAGTGTCCCGACAGGAGGAAGCATCTTGACAGGAGGGAGTGTCCCGGTAGGAGGGAGTGTCTCGACAGGAGGGAAGAGCGAAAGGAGAATGGTAGTGGTCAAGCAAAAAATTCCTAGATTTACTGGAGAAGGATCAGAGGACCCTGTCCGTCACTGTAAAACGTGTATCACCATATGGTAGGCCAATGGAGAAAATGATGCAGATGAATGGTTGAAAGCCTTCCCGGCCACACTAAGAGGTATAGCCATTGATTGGTATACAGACTTGGACGCTGCGCAAAAACCACATGGAAGGACCTCTGTACCGCCTTCGAGGAGGAATATAGTCACAAAAATCTATAATACTAGGCAAGGGAAAAATGAGTCAGTATGGGGTTATAGCAAGAGACTCAAGGAATTGACAAGGAAGTTGGACAACAAACCCGCTGACGGATGAAAAAAAAGGTGGTTCATTGAAGGGTTAACCCCGTCCTTAAAACGAAAAAATGAAGATAGTACCACCATCATCCTTTGGGGAGGCATGCACCCAGGCAATGGACATAGAAAGTGAGAATAAAACTTCCAAAGCTAAGAGACAGGGAAGCGGGAGCGAGAGTTCAGAAGAGAGTGGGGATGAATCCAAGACCATCCAAGCCCTGAGAAAAGACATGATGCGGTTAATGAAGTAACATGAAGTAAGGAAGAAAAAAGAGAGGGGAGGGAACTCTGGTGTACAAATTGCGAAAAGGAGGGACATACAAAGGGAACGTGCCCGTGCAAAGCCTTCTGTGACATCTGTCAGGTGTTAGGCCACACAATCAAAGACTGCCCCTACAACTTGAAGGCACAAGTATTCTTCACCCAAGGAGAACAATCCACACCACCTCCACCCCTCCATGTAACACAAATACAAAAGCTTCATCTAGAGGGTATCGAAACAATAGACGGGGAAGCAACAACAATAACAATAACAACAATAACAACACACCCCGGGAAGCAATCCAGTACGATTCTAAAGGAAGACCCATGATTCAATGTAGGCGATGCAATGAATGGGGACACTTTGCGCAGGATTGCAAGAACAGTGGAGGACAGATTGAAGGGATGTTGTGTAAGTGGTGTGGACCAGGTAATCATGAGGATGCCAATTTCCCTAGACAAAAGGGGGTGGACAGGCTTGACATTGCAGAGTTTGAAAATGAAGTATTCACCATCACAAGAATGCTGGCCAGGCAACTTGCATACCTCGACATAGCTACTGAGAAAGATTCCAAGAAGCTAAAAGGGACATTAGAAATAACATGACAGAGGAAGGAAGAGGAAGTACCGCAAAATCCCCAAACAACCGGCTTGTACCTAACATGATGAAGCAAGTACTGGAAACCACTATCCCCGTGAAAATTGTGGATCTATTAGAAACGTTACGTCAGCTGCTGGTAGCAATATCACAAGGAATAAGTAGCGAAGAGGAAACCCTTAAGGGGGAGGAGAGAGAAGAAACACAAGCAGAAAAGACCATGGGAACAGGGAGGACACCTGCAGAAGTCGAAATGGAGATAATGGGATGTAAACTATCAAATACTATTGTGGATGGAGGGTTCGGGGTGAATGTCCTGCCAAAGGAGACTTGGAAGGCACTAGGGAAACCCACACTCTGGCCACTCACATTTCAATTGGTAGGGTTAGATCAGCACGAAATCAAGCCAATAGGAACCTTGATGGGACAAATGGTAATGATCGGTACGCAGCAGTTCCTCCTCGACTTTGTAGTGATTACTTTGGAGAAGAAAGGGTACGATGCGTTGTTGGGGAGAGGTTGGCTGGTCACAGCAAAGGCCACCCATAATTTGGAAAAAAAAATCCTATCCATAGAGGTAGATGGGAGAAAATATACAATAGATCTAAGGAATCACTGTGTAAGATAGGATCTCGCATCCGACTCAGAGGGAGAAGACCAGGAAGGAGTAGAACCAAATGAAGGAGTGCTCTGTTTAGGGGAGTGCTCAGAAGACAAAACTGGCTCCCTCAATGACCTGTTTCACTGGTAGATGGGAGACTATGAGGTATTCCAGCCAGAGTGCAACATGTTGCAAATTCAAGAAGCGGAATCAGAAGAATGTTACTCGGAGGGTTATAAGGAATACAAGGAGGGCACGATAACCTCAATGACAAACCAACACACATATTTGACGAAAAGGTGGAATACAAGGAGGCCAAATTGCAAACAATAAACTTGGCTGAGAAGGACGAACCCAAGGAAATCCTCATAGGAGATGACTGGGACCAGTATTGAAAGCAACAACGTTTAAAATCTTTCTTGAATAGAAGGATGTATTTGCGTGGACATACAAGGACTTAAAAAGGGTACCACCAGAGTTGCTTGTACATCGAATACCGTTGATACCAGGAACAAGGCTAGTGTGTAGACGACCTTATCGGATGAACAAGAACTATGCAGCCAAGGTACAGGAAGAAATCACAAAAATACTGGAAGCAAGAATCATATTCAAGGTACAAACCAGTGATTGGGTGTCTCCTATAGTAACATCATTGAAGGACGGCATACAAATCCAGAGATGCGTGGACTTTAGATGCTTGAATACGGTAACTATAAAAGATCCCTTCCCAATTCCTTTCGCTGACAGTATCCTAGAAGAGGTAGCCGACCATGTAATATACTCCTTCATGGACGGGTTTTCAGGCTATAACCAAATCAGCATTGCTGAAGAGGATAAGCTGAAAACCACTTTTGTAGTTGAAGATGCGGTGTATGCTTATAACAGAATGCCCTTTGGACTGTGCAATGCACCAGCCACCTTTCAAAGAATCATACTACATATCTTTCATGGTATGTCTGTAGGGAATTTCAGAGCTTTCTTGGATGACTGGTCAGTTTATAGTCGAAAGGAGCACCACCTTAAGATCATTGGCGAATGCATGGATCGATGTAGAAGGGCCAGACTAGCCTTGAATCTCAAAAAATGTAGATTTATGGTTCCACAAGGCAGACTCCTGGGCCATGTAGTATGCAAAGAAGGATTGAAAACAAATCCTGACAAGATCAAGGTAATTTTGGATATGGAAGCTCCATCGGATGTAACTGGTGTAAAGTCCTTCTTGGGACATGTGGGGTACTACAGAAGATTTATAAAAGGATTGTCCGGAGTATCTCTATCCTTAGAAAAACTAACCAGGAAAGGGGAACGGTTTCGCTGGGAGAAGGAACAGGAGGTGGCCTTCTAGGAACAAGAGGAGAGACTAGTAGGTGCTCCAATTCTCATATACCCGAATTGGGACAAAGGATTCCACGTCCATGTGGATGCTTCTAATTATGCAGTAGGAGCCACCCTTGCACAAATTGGGGAGGAAGGACTAGACCATCTAGTGTAATTCCGCCTTGCTACTATCAAAAGCAAGGCGGAATTACAATACCACTGAAAGAGAAACACTAGGTATGGTTTATGCAGTTCAGAAATTTAGACATTACTTATTAGCTAGTCCCTTTAAGTTTTTTGTTGATCATCAAGCACTCATTTATCACGTGAATAAGCTTGTAATCCAAGGGAGAGTAAGCAGATGGCTAATCCTCCTGCAAGAATTTACTTTTAAAATCATAGTCTGACATGGCAAAAGTCATGTAATTGTAGATCAATTATCAAGAATCAAGTCGGGGGAAGCCCCCGGAAGTGGAATAAATGAGGATTTCCCTGATGCCCACCTATTTGAAATTGCCATACTACCCCAATGGTATGAAGGGATAGGGCAGTACTTGTCAATAGCTACCTTTCCGAAAGAAATGCTAGTAGCGGAGAGAAGAAAAATTGCACTCAAGAGCGGGACATTCCAGCTAATAGAGGGATTATTGTACAAGATGGGGCCAGACGGGATTTTAAGGAGATGTGTGATGGAGGAAGAAATCTCGGGGTCCTGAGAGAATCCCATGAAGGGTTGGCAGGAGGCCATATGGGGCCTGATGCAACAGCTCGGAAGGTGTTGTTGGCAGGATTCTGGTGGCCCACAGTGTATGCAGATGCTTGGGAATGGGTCCTGAGTTGTGATGCGTGTCAGAGGGCAGGGAAACCCCTAAAAAGAGACTTCATGCCGCTGTTCCTGTCTCAACCACTAGAGATGTTTGAGCGATGGGGATTGGACTTTGTAGGGCCCCTCCCTGTTAGCAATAATGACATATGCAGATACATAGTGGTGGCAATTGAATACCTTACAAAATGGGTAGAGGCACGAGCGCTCGCAGACAACACAACTCTGAGTACTGCCAAATTTCTCTATGAACAGATAATAACAAGATTTGGCATACCACTGCAGCTCACGAGTGACAGGGGGTGCACTTTGTGAATCAAACAATCAGAACAATGACAAATAAGTACAAAATTTTCCAGTCATTTTCCATTCCATACTACCCAAGGGCAAATGGCCAAGCAGAGGCTACAAACAAAATATTGGTAACAATTTTATACAAGACTTGTGGGGTTGAAAAGGGAGATTGGGGAGAAAGACTGCCAGCAGTTCTGTGGGCGTACAGGAAGACCTACAAAGCCAGCACTGGGCAAACACCCTTTCACTTAATGTACGGGCAAGAGGCTGTGATGCCTATGGATTATGGAGTACCAAGCTTAAGAATAGCAGTTGAACACAAACTAGGAGATGCGGAAAGTTTAAAGGAAAGACTCAGTGCTTTGATAAAGCTGGATGAAAGGACACTCGCCCAATGGGCAACAGAGGTGGCACAAGAGCGACGAATTTTTTTGGCATGATAAGCACTTGAAAAAGATGAATTTTAGACCCAACCAACTGGTACTCTAAGTATAACGGCAAAAATGAAATTAAGCCAAGCAAGTTCAAAGTATGGTGGTTAGGACCATACAAAGTTATGGAGGTAAGGGATAATGGAGCTATAAAATTATCCACATTGGATAATAATCCCTTAAAAGACCCAGTCAATGGATCAAAATTAAGACTGTACAATAAAAAAAAGAGATACATCCTACATGTCATTTGGACATAATGGAAGAAATAAAAGAAAAAGTAAAAAAACATTCTATGGGGGAACTAATAAAACCGAACCCTAATATCCAATTGTCTTATAAAAGACTTGGGCGCGACATCTTAACTCACACAACACCGTACAAGTGGGAGAATGTACGAGTACGAGGAGGAAGTGGGAGAGCATTTGGCTTGGGCACCGTACGAGCACAAGACAAGGAGGCCAACCTGCGTATGTACTGGAGGTCAGGCCTCGAACAAATCCTCAAAATCCCCTGTACGCAAGCAGAGGAAGTAGTCTGGTGTACGAACTGGAGGTTGGGCACGAAGGAGGTCCTAACGCTGTACGAAGTCAGAGGGGATTTGGGGTATGCACTGCAGGTGGGCTGTACGGGAGTCCGTACGTTGTACAAAGCTGGGAGTTGGAAGTTGGAAGCGTAGGAGGGCTGACGTACGAAGAAGGGGTGGTGTACACAGCAGCAAGGAGGACGTATGCAGCACCAGGGAGGACGTAGGAGCAGACACGACCAACCAACGCTCTCCAAGCCTTGCAACCATACACATCCGGCTAACGGAGGAGGGGAAAGAGTGGAATCAGTGGCGTACACAGCAACAAGGAGGCCGTATGCCGTACGACTCCTTACTGCCCGTACGAAGGAAGGAGGCAGTACAAAGGAGGGTGGCAGGACAATTCAAGAAAATGAGACATAAAACGATTCATGCACAAAAATGAATAAGGGCATACAACGACTGGCCAAATACCATAAGATGGTAAAAATAAGCGTTGGGAACCCGAGCAAATGGAAAATTATTGATTCCAAACAGAAAAATCCAGTCTTGCAGGTGAGAAAGGTGAAGAAGATGACAAGCAAGAAGGAAAAAGGACTACTGCTGCCAATATCAGTTTTGAAAGTGTAGTAGGAAGTGGATGTTTCACTTGGTGGGAAAATACAGAAGACAAGCACACTCTCAAAGAAGCATTACGCAGAGCAGGGGTAGACAAAATAATTTTTATGCCCATTTTTTATTTAAAGGAATTTGAATCCATATTGCGAACTATGGTGGCTGGTTATGATAGGAAGGCTCACAAATTTGTAATCCGGTTCTCCCATCAAACTGTAACAATTTCCTACTCTGCCAAGGAAATAAATAAGGTGTTTGGAATCCCCAACCAAGGACATGAACTGACAAAGACCCCATTGAAAATGGAGGAAAAGAAGAAGTGGTTGAAGTTAATTTGCAGAAATGATGTCACGAAACAGGAATGGGGAAGCATTCTCAACAAATAGAATAGTAGGGGCTTAAAGGAAATTTTCATAGTTAATGAAGAATGGCGATGCATTGTGGACCTGGTAAAAAGTAAACTGACAGTTGAAAGCCGCACATCAGATATAGCCCTCTGGATGTTACCAGTGGTTGATGGGCTGAATAGGGGACAGGTGTACAATTGGGCATAGTTCCTTTCAGAGCGGCTACATGAATTCATGGAGTTAAAGCATAAAGCATTTTATATGCCACATCACACCATAGCATTATTTTTGGAAGCAATTCGCACTCAGGTGGCTGCTGAACATAGAGGAGTGCTGGTTCCAGCCAACAGGGTGGAACCTTACAAGCCAACCATGACATATTGGGTTCACTTGGACACCTTCGAAACAGGATCGGGTGGGGGAGAATCGTGAAAAAAGAAACCAAGACAGGCAGTAGCAAAACAACAACCGACATCTGTTGAGGGTTCAAGTCAGGAGGAGGTTGGAGAGGACAGTTCAGAAGAGGATGAGGCCAATACAGACACATCTTCAGACTCCCAGGAGGAGGAAATCCATTTTGGCCACTTGAAGGGCACACTGGGAGATATTACTTTTTTATCACAAGTGGAAGGCCCATTGCCAAGTGGGGTAACTGAGTAGGTCCAGATTCACAAAACAGGTGGTACATAGCAACAGGAAGGACGTACCACCAAGAGTACGGAGGAAGGCGTCTGTACCACTCCTAGTATGCAAGAAAATGCAGACGTCCGTACCAAGGAGAGCAGCCGTACTGGAGAAGAGAACCCAAGTACTGGGGAAGAAGGTAGTAGACAAGAGAAGGTTTAGATTCCTCAATGGGGGGCAACAAGACTTTCCTTGCCTAGCGTAGCCAACCTGGTTCCTGCAGACCAACAGACTCGTACCAAGGTGATAGATCTTAGAGGTCAGCAAACGTGTGGACACAAGATAAGACTCCACACACCACAAGGTATAGAAGTGGCCCACCCGGTTGCCTTGGTGGTACAGGCTGTGGAAAAAATGTATGCTCAGAACGTGGCGATAGGGAATGAACTCAGGCTTGAAAAGGAAGACACATTGGGTAAGGATACAAGGGAGGATACCGTACTGGAAGAGGCAGATAGGCTGCTTGAGGAAGTTGGGATGGTACCACCACCCTTGTCACCTCCCATGGAGGTAGAAGAGGAAAACATAATAGGAATACAAGACAAGACAGGGAACCTTTTGGAGATGATCTCATTAGAAGACAAAGCAAAAAGATTCCTCAAGGAGTTACATGCTATGGAGCACACCACTAAGGAAATTATAAAGCAGGCCAAGAGTCAGTATGTGGAGACCATAGTTGGAGCAACAAAGTCCTTGGCAACTTTCATGAAGGGAAAATGCCATACAGATTGGGGCCTATTCCAGCAAAGTGGGTACAGGCAGGAAGAAATAGCTGAAATCTGGATAGCGCCATGCATCACACCTCTAGTACAGGAGCAACCATCCCTCATGCACACACTTACAGAAATGGAGGTAGCATTCAGGAGGACATACTTAGAACTTCAGCAAGAAAAGGATCTGACCAACTGAATGAAAAAGGAATGGGAAGAAGAAAAGGCTACGTGGGAAGCTAAATGTAAGATGGAACAAGCTGGCCTGGAAGAGAAATTAGCAGCAGCAGAAGCAAAAAAGATGGATGCATTACGGGTGCTCCAAGGAGTTCGGGTTGAACAGAAGGCTGCAAAACGAGATCTCTTACGCATCCAGGAACGAGCTCCAAGTCCAGGGATGTCTTTACAACCCAACTCTGAAGTCTGATTTCTTTTTTTTAACTTGTAGTGAGGACGACTTCTTTTTTTTGGGGGGATATATGTAGTACGTAATAAAGTAATATTGTATTAGACTTAGTTATGTTTTGTTGGGAGGGTAGTTAGAAGTGAGGAGACGCATCCGTTGGTTTCCCCAACCAACCGACATTTATATAAGAACTTTGGTATTGATGTTGGACGAATGGTTTTTTGGTAATAAATAAAGTAATAACATTTCCTCGCCATCTTGGTATTCTGGTATGGTATTCTCTGTATTTTGTTATTACTGGTAATAAATGTCTTATTGGTACTATTGGATCTATGCTGCATTATTCTGTAAGGATACAGGGGAGGATACCATTCTATTGTTCATTCTGCATTATTATATTGTTTGTTAATAACCATTCTACAGATGATTTGTTGGAAACCTCCATGGGGACTTACATGGTTATTCAAGATTCTTTCCTTCAAATAATTTTGCCTTTGAGCTTTTGGATTCTACTTGTATTGAGACTTTAAAAATGCAAAAAAGATTAAGGGTTGAGGAAGATTATTCTAACTCTAAACTAGACCTATGAACTTCTGGCGACAAGTTTGCAAACATGGAATCTAAACCAATCCTTGCTTCGCCAAATTCAACTACACAAGAATGGTGAAATCTTCTAAGGTATTCTAAAATTTTTCACATCACAGATATTGTCCAGCATTTGAACAATGAATACAGTAATGGAAGTTAAGTTTTTCTATCACAAGTTCAGACTAAATTTGCACAATAGTTGAAAATCGTCCAACTATCATAAGTATGAACATATTGATTCCACAACGAACATTCTCATCGAATCCTTCATTCAATTTAACAACTTGAAAATAAAATCTACTCTAAGTGAGAGACATAAACCATGCAACTTGCAAAAGATAGATAAATTCATCAACAACTGAGCAATGAATTTACTTAAGCAGTTTTTATGCAACAATCTCTAAATCTCTCTTTACAAATGAGAGGAGTGGGGTTTGTATAGGAGTTCGAAAACAAATTAAGGGCCTAGATAATTTTAAGATTGACAATGAAGATTAAGACAACTATACCCGAATTAGGGTTGGCAATGCTTATTTATTGAGAGCCAATGAAAAAAAAACAACTCATCAATTGCTTTCTTCTAGAAGAAAGCGTCCCTTGTCCTTTTCCTTATCAACAAATTCGATGAATCTGGCCACAACTTGATTGAGTTCACCCATCATGACACTCGGCATAACATCAACCTTGTATTTGATCACATCCAATTCATCAGCGTAGGTGGCAAACATATCTGTCCAGTCAACTCCCTATTTTCGAGAGCTATCCTCAATTGATAAGAAAGTTGATGCCCTGTTCAACTGTTGTCCAATGATAGGTCCTGCAATAGTGAAGAAATTATCCTAAATCTTGTCCTTCAGATTTTTCAAATTCATATCTCTTCCTCGAAGCTCTTCTTGACCCAGCACTTCTATAGTTGCAATGAAGATTTTGTCCTGAATTTCTCTGATTATTTCCTCTATCTTGACACAATCTACCTTAACCTTTTCCAATATCTCAGCTCTAGTCATCAGTGCTCTGTACCAACTGCTGAAATCATATGCCTCCCTTGCTTTTATCACCTTTGCATCCACAGTTCTTGCTTAGGAATTTTCTTTAAGGCTCTCAAGCATGGGATTGTCATCTTTTGGATGTTTTAAAAATCTTTCCATACCTCTGTAATGTCTTGGATTTTGTTCAAGAAAAATGTGGTCTGATCATATACTGCTGCTAATTCCTTCACAAATCCGATAGCTTTGCCATTGCTATCTTCAATCCACTTTCTTGTCTCACCAATTGTTACTTTTACTTCCTACAGTTCATCAATTGATCCTTGTGGAAGAGTCAAAGGTGAGATGAATGGGGCCTCTCCTTTGCTGATAGGATTCATCAAATACAGCACATACTTTTTCATATGTTCATTCTCTGTCCTCAAATTGTCCTTTTTCTCTTCTTCTTTCCTCAATCTTGCCTTGATTGCCCTGATAGAATCATCCAGCTCCTGAACCTCTTGCTGTTTCGTGGTTGGGCCTAGGTTGATGGTTGTTATTTTATATTCCCGAGGAGTGATGTCTTCCTTTGTTTTATCAACCTTCGGTACTGACACCTGAAGTGAACGAAAAAGTGCTTCATATCTTTGAATCATAGAATAATTCCTTGCCTTCTTCTTTTCTTTGGCTTGGGACATTTTGGCTAGGAATACTTTTGTATCTTCTTCCTATTCAAGTGCAACAAGTACCCTTGTCTTCATTCTGTCCTTCAGCCAATCAGGAACTGTAGACTGCTCAACACTACTGTCTTCTGCGTTAGGTTTCACTGGTCTAAGTGCAGATACCATCCCCTCCTGGAATTCTCCACCTAAGATATCAATCTCCATATTGTCCCATTCCATTGACATATCGATGGGAGAAGCGGATGAAATTTTCAGTTGACTGGGACTTGCACTCTGCTCTTAACGAATTTGAGAAGGAATTTCCCTCTCAAATTGTGGTTCATTCTCAGCAATTGACGTCATATTCTGATCCTGGAATAATTCTTCCTCTCTTATGGATAAAGTGCCGGTGGTGGAATGAGCTTGATTTGATCTCTTCTTCTGAGTTACAACTTTCCTTCGATCCTGAGTGAGCTTTCAGCTGTATCCTTTCTCTTCTTTGAACTTTGGCTTTCAGGTTCCTTTTCACTATATGCTGCTTCTCTATGCTACCCATCAAATCATAAGTGAAAGCCACGTTCGTTTCCCTTGGCTTCTGGAGTTGCTGATCTACCCACCATCTGGTATACTTGGTAATTGGTTTCATTAATCTGGACAAATCTGTAAGTTCAGAGCCAGACCATTTGATTGGAGGAAGATCCTCATCTTTTTCTTCTTCATAACGTGGTTGGATGCAATCTCCGTCATCTTCTAGCTGATTAGGTAATGGGAAAACTTTAGATACTTTGATTTAATTCACTAGTATCCTTAAGCACATGCTTCTTCTTGTCTCATGTTCATCCCCTGAGTTGGCACAAAAGTCTTCAACTTCTACTACGCGTCTGTACTTTTTTCCATTAACTGTCCCAATGTGGTGATAGGGACCAAAATTAGCCCCGGATTTGTAGAAGTCAAAGTGAATACCATTGCAATTCCATATCTGCTCTCTCAGCTGCTTGTGCAGATGGACATGATTTGAGTATCTTTCTTATGAATAAGTTAAAAGAAACTCCAGCCTTCATTTTGCTTTTTGAATCCTTTTCAAATGTGTCCAACTCTCTTATGACTTTGAGCATGTAAGAATCCGTTCCTATTTTGTTCTTAATTTTAAGTTTTGTATCATAGGCATTTCGTCAAACAATTGGTGAGCAGGGTCTGAACTGAGAGTCCCGAGTTCTTGAGCCAAAAACACATTTCAAAATACAAATTTCTTTCATAGGGATTCTTTCAAACACTTGTGTGATAATAGAAATCAAACATAATTACTTGTATTGCAAAGGCATAAACCCAAACACTTAGCGTCCAAGTAAGCTTCACCAATTATCAAACCTTACATCAGCATTATAACAAATAATTGGCATGAAAACTAATTTTAGAACCTTGTCCTTTATTGTAACATTTTGACAAACATATTGCAGACTTCCTTTCAGACTAAAAGCTTAGGCAACAACATATTCAGACTTCCATGTAATACCAGACTTATAATCAACTACTAATGTATAACAGTCATTTATGTTTCCATATTTCAATACCACTTCACAACAAACTTACTAAATGTTTAACTAGTCAAATGTTTGCTTCAGACAAAGGAAATGTAATGATGAATGCATAGACTGTTGGTGAAACAAATGCACCTGTACACATACGACTTTATGTTCTGATTTTTGCCTCTTCCCAATTGCTGCTTCTAAACTCCTCTAATGCCAATGTCTAGCAAAAGAAATAATCCCTGTCAAAATGCGAATGAGAAGAAGATAAAACTCTGCTTGTAGATGGATGTTCAATTCTGATTTTGTACCATGAACTTCTGCCAGCAATAGATGGATGCCTTGACTGCAAGAGAAATGCCTATGAAGTGCCTTCAAACTTAAGAAAACTTCTCATTCTCTCAGAATTTCAGAACTCTCTCTTCAAACCTGTGAATGTTGAATGACACTACCTTGTATTTATAAGAAATTAGGGCTAAGAAAGGATTGAACCCAGTCTTGTGTTCTTTTGTTTTATTTTTTTTTGATTCTTTATATTTGTTAAAAAATTATCCTCTCCTTCATGGTTCAAACTTCTAGAAGAAAGCATTTTATTATTATTTTTTTAAATTTTTATTTCTTTCCTTCTCTCAAATTTTCACTATTTTTAGGGATAAATATATTGCTTTTTTTCCCTCCACAATCTGATCAAATTTCTCCATGAAGGAAAGTATTGTTCTTTTTTTGTTTTAAATTTTATTCCAAGTCATTCCTTTTGTGCTTTCTTCTAGAATTTTCTTCAAGTCGATCCATTTGTTTTCTTTTAGAATTTTTGTGTGTGAATGGACTCTGAAGAATCTCTCTTTGGGCGATTTTTTTTATATAAAATATAACATTTAAGTCTCTTATACTTTAAGTTATATATATTATATAAATGCTGTTAGAATGTTTGAGAATGGTTTTAGATCTCTAGGAGTTGTTAGCCGCTGCCTAGACGAACTCGGAACTGGATGGCGTACGAAGACAATGGGATTGTCCGTTGACGAAATAAACCCCGAAGTAGACGATGCACGTACGGAACTGTACGAAGGGGAGGATAACCAAACAAGGGAATTCAGAATTCTATTGCAGGCGGCAATAGAAACGTACGTCCGTAGGGAAGCATACGAAGCGGAAGTCCCACAAGGTGCCGTGTGGTCTACCATCGAGGCCAACCCTGCAGCCAACCGTCTGCTAAACCATCTTCCACGGTTGTTGGCACAAGTCTGGTTGGCACAACGCGCTCGTGTGGAGGAAAGTGCTCGGGAGGAACGACGGCAAGCCATCCTCCGAGAGTACCATGAACGGGAGCGTACACGTATTGAAGAGGAACGCGATGGCAAACGCCGTCGGGAGTAGAAGTATGTAATGGTGACCGAAGGGAGAAGGGACACGGGAAAATAAGAATGACAAGGTCATTCACCTGACTATTGTAATAAGAATTATGAATGAATAAAAAGTGTCCATCTATTTTGCAAAACCTTGTGTTGATATCAGAATAAAGAAAAGTTTTATGCCAAATCAATTAAATAAAAATAGAAATCTAAAAAGGGATCTCGAGGGAGAACAAGCTCTCCGAAAGACAGTCCTCGTCAAACAACAAGCCGAACGAAGGGAAAGGTTGAGGAGACGTGCCGAAAGACTGCCAGAGGGGGCAGGTGAAGGCGACGGTCGAAGAGAACCTAACCAGGACGGTAGCAGTGACGAGGGGGAGCTCTTAGAGGAAACCACAAACATGTTTGAGACCCTCACATTGACTCCAAGAACGGAAGCCAGAAGGAAGGCTGAGGAGGAAGCCGAACGGAGGGAGTACGGAGTTGCCGCTGAGGAGGAAGCCGAACGGAGGGAGTACGAGTGCGGAGTTGCCGCCGAAAGTGTTGAAGTGACGGAAAGGCGCGATCACATCACTCCCAGTGGTTCGGAAACATCCGTGAACCCAAGAAATACATCGGGAGGACCGACGCCGACCCAGCTTGTGGCACAGCAAACACCTCCGACCCAACCAACACCGCAGTTGGTACAGACCAACCCCCCACCTCCGAAGCACAATATGGCCGGTAACAAAGAAAAGTTACCAAAATTCCATGGTGACGGGAAGGAAGATCCCGTACGGCATTGTCGTACGTGTAAGACGATTTGGTCGGCGAATGGAGTCGCCGACCAGGATGAATGGATGACACAATTCCCAGCAACCCTCCGAGGGGTAGCGATTGACTGGTACT